>WEDG01001907.1:0-89383 GCA_017591395.1 Schistocephalus solidus | reverse complement strand
TAATATAATAATATTTGTATTTAATGCCAGTTTGCAGGCATTATCAAACGAAATATTCAGTGGGGATCAGGCTGGCAGGGAAAAAACTCCTGAATATACATCATTATAAGTGTTTTTCCTACCTGTATGTTATTCAGGAGACAAAACTGCTGCCTATTAAATGATAGCAGTTAAGCTAAGGGGAGGGCTTTGACAAGTGCACTCTGTTTGTAGTCTCTCTGTATTTTTAGGAGCAGGTATTCTGCCCCAGTCAAGAGTGCATCCGTGGACGGTTGCCCGTTGTCTGCCAAAGAATTCAACGGATGCAGGCCGGAGAGACGGTACCATAGCCCTCAAGGTAAGACCTGGGATCGGGTTCAGATGCCACGCACTCCATCGAACTGGTAAACAGATTCTACCGTGTCGGCACCCATAATTCTTGGAAGCTGTTATGAATGCAAAAAAACTAGTAATCGTTCTCTTAAACAAAGAATACCTTCGTAGGATTTTTATATTCTGTTGTATTTTATTCCATAAGGCTATGGCTTTTACCAAAAAGAATCGAAGATACTTAACTGTGCGAGAAAATAGAAGAAATAAATAGACATTGCGACGACTGCTGCGCCGAGGGTGGTCAAGCTTTCTCATAGTGGTAAGGGGATTAAATGTACGACTATTCAAAATCTTGAACAGTAAACAGATTCCCTTCTGTACTCGGCGAAAACATACGGGATCAATGTTTACAAGCTCACAGCGTCCTTGATACGTCAGATTACGGTGCTCACGTGATAAAACCCTTTAAGTAAAGAAGTGCTGGGCCGATTCTATTTTCTTCCATTTGCTAGCGCGCACCAAGCTAAATAGAAACGAGCAGTAATCCAGGCCAGGTCTAACGTTCATTTTATATAGGCAGAGTCTAATATCAATAGTTTAAAATTTCGGAGGATAAACCCGGTAGTTCTGCATGCTTTGAAGACAATCAGGGCCCAATGCTCTGAAAGATTGAGATCATTTGAATTTGAAATGCCCCGATCCTTAACAAGATCTGGAACATTTAGATTTTGGCCATCTTTGCTTAGTTGCGGCTGATGGTCGTCGCCAACAACCATAACGGAACATTTGTGCCAAGAAATGGAAAGGCGCCATGTGGAGCACCACTGGGAAAAGGCCTCAAGATCATTTTTTAATAGATCAAGCATGGTGTCGCGATCTGCCGGCTTGTATCGTTAGGCAACTTTTAAATCGTCGGCATACCTGAAGGGCGTACCACTCCAAAATAAACCTGGATAATTATTGACAAAAAGACAAGATAAAACGGGCCAAACACACTTCCCTGCATAACTTCACTCCTCACACGTGCGGGGTTGGAGACAACATTGGGGATCTTAACATTTTGTGTGCGAGAGCTCAGGTAAGAAGATATCACACTCAGAAGTTTACCACATAAACCGAAAGAGGATAGTTTCAGGAGAAGAAGGGCATGGTCAACACGATCGAAGGCCTTTGTGAAATCGAAATAGACTATGTGAAGTGCCAAGCTGTTATCCTAAGCTTGAAGAATGTGATCAAAGAAAGAGTGCTAACAGGTATCATAAGACCTTGTTTTGAGGAAACCATGCTGGGCTGCACTTAGTAGGTTATTCTCAGTTAAGTGATACACCTCCTTTCTTTGATCAAGGTCTCCAGGATTTTCGAAGCTGCGTACAGTGTGTTGATTGGCCTTAAATCGTCAAATGACGTAGATTAGCCGTGTTTGGGGAAAGTTAGAATGTGCGATTTCTTCCACACACTGGAAAGGTTTTAATTTCCAGAGCTAGATTAAATATCTTACACAGAAGGGACGGGAAAATATCATTAGCGTCCGCCTTTATAATACTGATCGGTACGCTATCTGGTCCAGGACTATGAGATTGGCGAAAACGTCGAATAATTACGGTTACGTCCCAGAGGTTTAAAGTTATGGTTTCGAGGATGGCACCGGTCCAACCCTGGAGGGTTGGAGGGGAGCGGTCGAATTTTCAATCAATGTTCTTAACAAGAAAACTTTAAAACTATCAGGCGTCAATTTTTATCTACTATAGGATTGCCAATGGCGTATAGAAGGACTGGATGCCATGTTTTTCTATTGGTTATTATTGTGCGTTAAAAAAGTTTTCGACATATTAGACCTCATCGGCTTGCCGCTTATTTTCGGATAGTCTCTTAGCCTGCACAAAAATACGTCGAATTAAGGGCAAAATAGAAATATCCTTTCAGTGCTGTTTTCTCGGTACAAATTGAAGTTATCTATAGCAAGCGTCGAGTAAAAAATGAGAGAGTGAGCCCAGGATTCAGTGTTACACAGCCCATCTGGATCAAGTTCAAATACTACTGTTCTAAGCTCAGCCATCTTATTTACAAATAATCTCGCAGTGAGTGAAACTAAGCTGAGCGTATTCCTGAGCTGCAGTTTACGCTCATCAGCATTTATAAAAAGGAAGATTTGGTGATGGAGAAGAAAACTGGAGAGAAGAAACCAAAGGGGGGAAAAATTGCTTTGGTCTACAATATGTCGAACTGTTACTGTTATAGGAGCTGAGATTATTGTACAACGGCATATTTGGACAAAAACCATGGAAGGGAAGGCTCTATTGTGGCGTGGGAACGATAGTGTGTGCATAGAAATGAGATTATGCGGGAAGTTAGCATAAATAAGCGGAAAGCGCGCATTCGAAAAAGTAAAAAATGATTGTGAAAAACTGTTAACATAATAAGAACACTTAATTATTTTGGGATTTTGGACAATTTTCGGGTTGGGAAAGATGCTGACGTTAACGTTCGCATCTGTTCTAGATGCTGAGGTGTTAGCAGGTTTCCCATCGGTAATGATATTACTCATTTTAATGCCTGGCTTAGCAAATGTCTCAGATTTAATGGGTCTTTTCTTAGGTTAAGTAGATTTGACAGATATTACAGGAGAGGTTTGCTTTGAAGGGGAAAGAAGTGGCGTGGACACGATTTCACACGAACCAGGAACAAGGTAAACGGGTGAAGATTCAATTATAATTGAAATTTCTGTTGATCCGGAGGGTCGTGGGCTTGCATTAGCTAGAGGGCCAACCTCTGAGATAACTTATGGTATTGTAGACGTAGACCAAGGCTTATTGTTTGCTAATGAGGATGAAACCCGACGTTTCATTGGAATTTTATCTCTACAGATAAACAGATTGTTTTTCCTCAAATATTTAGCTAAGTGCTCATGCTTAGAGAAAAAATGCCCACTTAAATTGCCGAAAAACTTTTGACCAGAATGGGCGGGTTTTTGCTACGAGATGACAACCTTTGAACTCATGTGACTTTAAAGTTAAAGCCGCATGAGTTAAATAAATAAATAAATAAATTGTATATTTAAGGCCCAGAGAGCCCCATCATTTCAAACTTAGTATCAAGGTATAAATAAATACAAAGTGGATAATTGCTGCACTATGTGAGCAGCCATATTAACAGCAGAAATGAACAATATTGTAGGCATGTCCGATTCAGAACGATTTGCCATTTTTAAAACAATAGTCAACAATCTTTAACATACACGGTGAACTAAAAAAGAAGCAGTAAAAAACTCCTACGGTTAAATCGGAGGCGGAGTTCAGCGAGCCGCAAATTTTAAAAAAAATTAGAAGAAAAAAACTGCTTCACTAAAAACTTAATAGCTAGATGTAATGGGATAGTACTATGATGTTTCTGACAACGTATGAGGGTTCGGAACGCTCCTTGTCGTGTGAGAGATAATATAGCAGTCAGAGCTACTGTTTTTAACCACCCGTGGAGGTGAGAGAGGACGAACTCATCATGGACACCAGGGTCTAAACGAAGAGGGGAGAGTAGAGGTCACGAGATCATCATCGAGATGCGACCTTGCCGACTGCATAGTCCAACAATAAAAGAGGCAAAACCATCAGAACCCGCCTTGATCATCAAACTGAACCTGGAGACCATCTTTGGGGTTGCAAAATCGGAGGAAAATATCAAGGTTATCTAGAGTTGGCGATGCTAGTTTAAAGGGGGGGGGGGCGGGGGGCGAAAAAGTGAATGCAAAGATTAACTCTGCAGAGGATGATGGAAATATAATTAGAGACCTATATAATATCAAGGGAGCTGCCTCAAATACCAGGAGGATCCTTTTCGAAATCCAAAAGTTGCAAGTTTGGAAAGGAAACAGACAATAAGGTCAAGGTCAAGGCGCGCAGGTCGTTTTTGAAAGCTAAGTGAAAGTTCTAATTTTTTCAGAATTTCCTTATCCAAAGCTTTAATTACTAACTGATTTTTTGATAAAAACTTTGCAATTTTAACACTATCAACTGCTTATACCTGTGGTGCTCGTCCACTTCTACTTCTACAGTCAACGCTTTCAACCGATATAGCCTCGTCATTAGTCAGGTGGATCTGTTATACAAAGAAGTCTCTCAAGCACGTATAAAGGTCCTTAGTTAAAATTTTGGAAAAAATATTTGTCGCAGAATATTATTCGACTGCTTTTTCCTAAGTTTGACCAAATTAAAGCCTCCTAGCAAAACTGAGAACGAAAATCTCGGCTCGTCGCAAGCTCTCAACCATTGCACCGAAGCGTTGCTTGGTTGCATCAAGTAGTCACAGCAGTGATATGCATATGCAACCAATCGCTAAAGCTTAGCAGCTTGATCTCTCTGCCTTACAAAACTGTAATGATTTTATGTTAAAGTTTGGATCAGTTCTCTCTATACTGGGAAACTTATTCGACGGTGACATCTCTGCTCTTCCCTCTCAGGAATGTCAGCGTCTGGATTCTCTCGTCCATTTGGTCGCCACTGAAACATCAGACCGACAAAAACGAAATTATAATTTTCTTTTAAAAAATGTTTCACGGGACAGACGACCCATTGACGTTGCCGTAAACTTCCTGTACTCGTGCGGTTTCAACTACAAAATAGCGGAAGCCAAACGCCTCTCCTCACGTAGCAAAAATCCACCTATATTAGTCACCCTTTTTTCACCAATCGAGGTGGACTCCATTTTTGCACAACGAGGTCGCATTTCTCGTTATCTTGAAGATGCAAAATGTTTCCTTTGTCGGGATCTTACACCGATGGAGCGAAGGAATGTGTCTCCCCTCTTGCATAGGTCTTCGGCCTCTCAATCCATTATCCATAAGTCTGGTCATGGCTATGCAAACCATAACGAGACGATACAGCATTCTCCTATAGTGCCCGGTTCAAAAACCTTAACTTCAACTCCTGCTCTCCTTTCAACGAATCCACTAACGCCTTCTTCATCGCGAATAGAAATTTCCAACGCAGTAGCTATCAGCCATGTCGTAAGCGCACTTTTAATGACAGTAACTCCATCTAAAGTGCCAAGACCGACTGCTTCTCCGTTTCAACGTAGTTTTCCTTGTATTCCTACTGTTGACTTAGTCAACAATACTGGGTCAAGTCCACCTCGTTCCCATTCCACGCTATCCACTCCGGTCTCAGATGTCCAATCTAATAAACTTATCAAAAACCTGGGCAAGTCAAAGGATGCTCCAAACTTAAGTTCCAAAAAACAAATGTTATTAAAGTTGGGAAACCTCCTAACCCTCCAACAGCTACCACACATACCCAAAATTTCCTTACCGATTATCCCAACCAATCACATTCTCAGGCTCCCCCATTATTTAACACTACCCCTTACGGTACCAGTTTTCCAAAACAATTTGTTCCGTTTTCAAATCTTATTTTCCCCCCATATTATTCCAATATTCCTCAAAATCCTATTTACAGGCCTCCTATTTTCGCTAGCGCAGAAAATAGCCTTCCTCTCAATGGATACCACCCAAATATGTTTCTCTACAATAATCCTAATTTAGTTAGCAGTAACAGCTTAGCTAATTGTAGACAGCAGCCATTTTACTTTCCACCAGCACCTACCTCTCTACAGTTTACTTCCCCACCACCAAGTCTTCCTTTTTTATAAGTAACGATAACCCTAGTTTTGGATACTCGAACTACGCTAGATGTCATATTACTTAATGCTAGATCTGTTTTAAATACGATGGCGCAACTGAGAGCCATTGCTTTCGAGCTAATGCCCGATGTTTTATGTGTAACTGAATCTTGGACCCATCCCTTAATTTCCGACTTTTTGCTTGTCATAGACCAGTACGATCTCTACCGTCAAGACCGCATTAGTAAGCGCGGTGGTGGTTGTTTTCTCTATATTAAAGCTTCATTTAAGAACTTCCCGTTTAATCTAGATGTTACGTCATTCTCTGGTAATTACTGCTTCGCATCCATTATCCTGTCGTCCAGGCAAAAGGCGATTCTCGGATGTATTTACAACCCGCCTTATTCATCATTCGATGATGCAAAACTTTGTGAAATTTTTAAATTGATTTCGAAGTCCAATTTTAACATTAAAATAATCGCTGGGGACGTTAATTTTCCGGAAATTGACTGGATTTCAAAATCTTGTCCACCCAGATTTCAGCCTTTCCTCGATACGATTAATTTTTCTAATTGGTCCCAGCTTGTCCGTTCTTCAACGAGAGAAAAGCATATTTGAGACCTGATTTTCACAATTGACATTGCTCCCCTCTTCGTTGATTTTAAGCAGGGCCTCTTCCAAAGTGACCATACACTAATTCACTGTTGCCTTCCGATTGTTTCATCGAGAAAGGTTAGTGCCGTTCGTACCTATCATGCTTTTGACCTCGCAGATATGAGCTTAATTAGTAACTTTTTGGACTCATTGGACTGGCAGAATCTCTCCTCCATGAACGACGCAGCAAGTCTTTGTGACTTCATGTCAGTCGTTTCAAATAATATCCTGAAGCTTGTGCCAACCAAAATAGTCAAGCCCTCGGAATCAACCGTTCCTCACTTTCTTTTGCCACGACTAAAGAAATTGAAGAAGCAGTTGAAAGATCAATATACTAGTTCGTTATCTGTACACCTAAGGATCGCTGAGATTTTTGAATTAGCCTCTAAGATTCGTCTTGCACATGACAGACAGAGGGAATCTTGCGCACTCAGTGAGCCAAACTCTGCAAAATCTGTTACTCAACTGTTCCGCCATCGATCCTCTTCTAAACGAGTTATGAAATTCCTCCATTACTAAATGAAGACAAGAACTTCGTTCTGGAAGATTCTGACAAGGCAGAACTGTTTAGTGCGTTCTTTGCCAATCATCTTATGATGGAATCTGAACCGGTTCCGACGTTTCAGGCATCCTCATTGGATGTTATCAGCACTATTGATTTCTCCTTAGAACTAATTCGTAAGCAAATAATTCGTCTGAAAAACTCGCAATCTTCGGGAACTGACGGTATTCCAAACTCAGTTATTAAGAGAGTGCCGAGCTTTCCCCGATTGCTTAACCATGTATTCTCAGTTTATCTTTTAAACGGATTCTTTCCTGACTCATGGAAGACATCTATTATTCTTCCTGTCTTCAAGTCGGGATCTCGTTCGGACGTAAATAAGTATCGAGGCGTTCACAAAACCCCGGCTCTCGCAAAACTTCTTGAAAAAATTATTTTTAATCAAATTTTCGACTTTTGCCAAGAAAATAAGCTTTTAAGCGACTCACAATATGGTTTTCTACCTGGGAGATCATGCGAAGTGTATCACTTAGCTTTTCTTAACCTCATCACTTCCCTTCGTAACGAGCAACCGTCAGTGGTTGTGATATACTTTGACCTGAGCAAAGCCTTTGACAAGGTACCGCACAGACGTCTTCTAGTGAAACTGGAAGCCCTCGGCATCCGGCCTCCTCTCCTTGACTTCATTGGTTCCTACTTGTCTAACCGCAGCCAGAAGGTCCTAGTTGGTAATAGCTATTCGACGCCTCAACCAATCACGAGTGGCGTTTTTCAAGGCACCGTTCTAGGTCCCCTTCTCTTCATTCTGTACATTAACGAAATTTCAACTTTACTCACACATTCACAAAATTTCGTTTACGCTGACGATTTCAAGTGCATTTATTCATTTTCTAAAGACACTGCTAATAGTTGCGTTGACAAAATCAACACTGATCAACGTATGCTCTCACGTTGGAGCTGTACTTGGCAGATGGAATTTTCTCCATCCAAGAGCAGTTTCGTGTGTTTTGGCCCCGCCAAGCTTCCTGGACCCCTAGTATTTCAAAATAGTACACTTTAGAACGATCATCCATAAAAGACTTAGGTCTAAGTTACACGAATAAGCTAGCATTATCGCCTCATGCAGATCGTATTTCTGCAAAGGCTGCACAGATATGTGGTTTTATATCACATAATTTCTTCCTTCCGGAAATAAAGTTAAACCTATACCGCATGTTTGTTCTTCCTATCCTCGAATACTGCTGTCCCCTATTTGGGCTGATAAACACCTCTAACCGCAGTAAGATTGAAAATGTTCAGAGGGTTTTTACTCGAAAACTATTTTCTCTTCCTGGATCCAGTTTCTTTTATACGGATAGATGCCAGTTAGCAAAATTACATTTCTGTGGGTTATAAGACTCGAAGCTGGTCTCTGCTTCCTGTTTCGCGTTAATTCTAGCCCAAATATCCCACGAATTAACGCTCTCACTCCGGTAAATCGACCCTATGCCACTCGTAATTCCTCCATGATCATTTCACCACCCCTTAGCTCCACAACCAACCGGTCTCAGTTTTTTGCCTCAAAATATGCTTTCATCTGGAATAATCTACCACTGCAAATTAGGTTATCGTCTACATTAGCTATTTCCAAAACCAAATTACGCAAACATTTAACTTCGAAAGATATAAAGTCCTTATTGTCTGTTTCTTTCCCAAACTCGCAAGTTTTGGATTTTGAAAAGGGTCCTCCTGGTATTTGAGGCAGCTCCCTTGATATTATATGGGTCTCTAATTATATTTTCCATCATCCTCTGCAGAGTCAATCTTTGCATTCACTTTTTCTTCCCCTCCTTTTAAACTAGCATTGCTAACTCTTGACAACCTTGATACTTTCCTTCGAATTTGCAACCATGACGATAGTCTCCAGGATCTGTTGATGATCGAGGTGGGTTCTGATGGTTTTCGCCTCTTTGGTGATGGACTATACAGTCAGCAAGGTCGCATCTCGATGATGATCTCGTGACCTCTACTGTCCCCTCTTCGTTTCGACCATGTTGTCTACGATGAGATCGTCCTCTCTCACCTCCACTGGTGTTTATAAATAAATAAATAAATTGTATATTTAAGGCCCAGAGAGCCCCGTCATTTCAAACTTAGTATCGCGGTATAAATAAATACAAAGTGGATAATTGCTGCTCTATGTGAGCAGCCATATTAACAGCAGAAATTAACATTATGGTAGGCATATCCGATTCAGAACGATTTGCCATTTTTTAAACAATAGACAACAATCTTTAAAATAAACGGTGAACTAGAAAAAAAGCAGTAAAAAAAAACTCCTACGGTAAATTGGAGACGGAGTTCAGCGAGCCGCCAATTTTAAAAAAAAGTAGGAGAAAAAAACTGCTTCACTAAAACATTAATAGCTAGATGCAATGGGATAGATCTGTGATGATGCTGACAACGTATGAGGGTTCGGAACGCTCCTTGTCGTGTGAGAGATAATATAGCAGTCAGAGCTACTGTTTGTTTCCACCAGTGGAGGTGTGAGAGGACGGACTCATCGTGGACACCAGGGTCAAAACGAAGACAGGGACAGTAGAGGTCATGAGATCATCATTGAGATGCGACCTTGCCGACTGCATAGTCCCCCAATCAAAGAAGCAAAACTATCGGAACCCGCCTTGATCCTCAACTGAACCTGGAGACCATCGTCGGGGTTGCAAAAAGCGGAGGAAAGTACCAAAGGTTGCCAAGACTTGGCGATGCTAGTTTAAAAATGAGGGGGGCAAAAAAGTAAATGCAAAGATTGACTCTGCAGAGGATGATGGATATATAATAAGAGACCATTATAATATCAAGGGAACTGCCTCAAATACCAGGAGGACCTTTTTCGAAATCCAAAAGTTGCGAGTTAGGGAAGGAAACAGACAATAAGGACTTTATATCTTCCAAAGTTAAATGTTTGCGTAACTTTGTTTTGAAAATAGCTAATGTGGACGACAACCTAATTTGCAGTGGAAGATTATTCCAGATGAAAGCATATTTGGGCAAAAACTGAGACCGGTTAGTTGTGGAGCTAAGGGGTGGTGAAATGATCATGGAGGAATTACGAGTGGCATAGGGTCGATCTACCGGAGTAAGAGCGTTAATTCGTGGGAGATTGGGGCTAGAGTTAACGCGAAACAGGAAGCAGAGACCGGCTTCGAGTCTTCTAACCCACAGAAATTTAATGTTTGCTAACTGGCATCTATCCGTATAAGAGATACTGGATCCAGGAAGAGAAAATAGTCTTCGAGTAAAAACCCTCTGAACTTTTTCAATCTTACTGCGGTCAGAGGCGTTCATCAGCCCAAAGAGGGTACAGCAGTATTCTAGAATAGGAAGAACAAACATGTGGTACAGGTCTAACTTTATTTCCGGAAGGAAGAAATTGTGCGATATAAAACCACATATCTGAGCAGCCTTTGCAGAAATTCGATCTGCATGACTGCTATATTTCCTCTCACCCGATAAGGAGCGTCCCGAACTCTCCTACGCAGTCAGCAACATCACAATACTATCCCATTGCATTTAGCTATTAATTTTTTAGTGAAGCAATTTTTTTTCTCCTATTTTTTTTTAAATTGGCGGCTCGCTGAACTCCGCCTCCGATTTAACCCTAGGAGTTTTTTTTTACTGCTTCTTTTCGAGTTCACCGTATATGCCAACGATTTTTGACTTTTGTTTTAAAAATGGCAAATCTTTTTGAATCGGATATGTTAACCATACTACTCATTTCTGCTGTTCATATGGATGCTCAGAAAGTGCAGCAATTATCCACTTTGTATTTATTTAAACCATGGTACAAAGTTTGTAATGATGGGGCCCTCTGGGCCTTAAATATAAAATTTATTTATTTATTTATTTATATCTTCCGAAGTTAAATGTTTGCATAATTTTGTTTTTAAAATAGCTAATGTGGACGACAACCTAATTTGCAGTCGAAGATTATTCCAGATGAAAGCATATTTGGAGGCAAAAACTGAGAACGATTAGTTGTGGAGCTAAGGGGTGGTTAAATGATCCTGGAGGACTTACGAGTGGCACAGGATCGATCTACCGGAGCGAAAGCGTTAATTAGGGGGGAGATTTGGGCTAGAGTTAACGCGAAACAGGAAGCAGAAACCGGCTTCGAGTCTTCTAACCCACAGAAACTTAATATTTGCTAACTGGCATCTATCCGTATAATAGATACTGGATCCAGGAAGAGAAAATAGTCTTCGAGTAAAAACCCTCTGAACTTTTTCAATCTAACTGCGGTCAGAGGCGTTCATCAGCCCACAGATAGGACAGAAGTATTATAGGATAGGAAGAACAAACATACGGTACAGGTTTAACTTTATTTTCGGATGGAAAAAAATACGTGATATAAAACCACATATCTGTGCTGCCTTTGCAGAAATTCAATCTACATGAGGCAATAATGCTAGCTTATTCGTGTAACTTAAACCTAATTCTTTTATTGTTGATCGTTCTAAAAGTGTACTTTTTGAAATACAAGGGGTCCAGGAAGCTTGGCGGGGCCAAAACACATGAAGCTACTCTTGGATGAAGAAAACTCCATCTGCCAAGTTCAGCTCCAACGTGAGAGCATACGTTGATCAGTGCTGATTTTATCAACGCAACTATTGGCAGTGTCTTTAGAAAATGAATAAATGCACTTGAGATCGTCAGCGTAAACGAAATTTTGTGAATTTGTGTGTAAAGCTGAAATTTCGTATATGTACAGGATAAATAGAAGGGGACCTAGAACGGTGCCTTGAAAAACGCCACTCGTGATTGTTTGAGGCGTCGAATAGCTATTACCAACTAAGACCTTCTGGCTGCGGTTAGACAAGTAGGAACCAATGAAGTCAAGGAGAGGAGGCCGGATGCCGAGGGCTTCCAGTTTCACCAGAAGACGTCCGTGCGGTACCTTGTCAAAGGCTTTGCTCAGGTCAAAGTAGATCACAACCACTGACTGTTGCTCATTACAAAGGGAAGTGACGAGTTTAAGAAAAGCTAAGTGACACACTTCGCATGATCTCCCAGGTAGAAAACCATATTGCGAGTCGCTTAAGAGCTTATTTTCTAAGCAAAAGTCGGGAATTTGATAAGAATAATTTTTTCAAGAAGTTTTGCTAGAGCGGGGGTTTTATGAACGCCTCAATAATTATTTACGTCTGAATGAGATCCCAACTTGAAGACAGATAGAATAATAGATGACTTCCATGAGTCAGTAAGGAATCCGTTTTAAACATAAACTGAGAATACATGGCTAAGCAATCGGTTTGAGTGAGGTAGATGTGCGAATATTTGATGTGAAGGATAATTCTCGGCCTAGGATTCTTTTCATGCATAATCGGGGCCCACTACATAGAGGCAACGACCACTGTGATCAGTATAAATGTTAAGAAACCTAAACGGTTCAAGTAAATACTTACCTTGCCAACGGATGCATTGGCCTGGGGAAAGACATTAGGTGCTAAAATGTTCTTTTAACCAAGGATGCACGTACTTTGCATAGTATAAGTGGATATCACGGATTTGTCTGATTACTTGGACCAGAGGTCAGCAAACTTTTCGGACAACTAGGCCATTTCTGGAGGTCAAGAATGCACACTAGGCCAGAAGAAACAAGGTGTCCAAGGAAACGTTTATAATTCAAAAATACAGAACGATCAATGAGAAACATGATATTGCGTGCTCTTACAGACAGATACAAAATCAGGTTATAATGATGAGGTGCTCAGCAACAGAATTTCATTAAGGCGATTGTCAGTGAGCTGAGAGCACAGCTTGTTCTCTGTATATGTTTGCGTGCTTGCCATCGAACTCCCCTTGAGATTCGACCGCTTGAAAGTGCTGCTGGTGTCGCTGCACAATAAACACGGGGCTTTGTTACCGCGTTGGATGAAGAATAAATCATCAGTTCATTCGGGGTTGAAGACACGACGTTCAAGGTCAACCTTCCGGAGACTGGTAGCTGCGCAGATAGCGGGATTGCCTTGAACTCGATGTCTGTAATATGAACATGAAATAAAATTGTTTCGCACGTCACAAAACACACACGTGCGCACAACAAACGCCTTGAACCCAGTAAGAGTTGAATGAAACCAAGACCAGAGATTGAAATTGTTTACAACACAACATTTATCCTCCCTCCCGGTCAGGCGCTTCTGTTTCATACAAGCACCTGACATCAGTTCTAAAAATAAACACGAGCCACAGCTTGAGCTGCAACCAGCAGTAATGAAGGGGAACAAAACCGCGACAATTAAATTAGGTCGGATCCAACAATAATTAACTACGGGGGCGTTAGGCCGGACTGGAATACTAGCTAGGCCATATCTTACCTAAAGGCCGGAGTTTGCCAACCTCTGACATACACTCCTCGATTAGGTCCTCCGAGATGCACGTGTATAAAGCCACCATAGACATAAATCTCAATTGCACGGATTAACCGGAGTCCATTCTAAAGTTCGCTATTTTGTCTGTATATGGTTCTTTTGTGTTAATAGAATTAATTGACCAATGGCGTAAAGCGGACTTAGACGTTTTAAACATCGGCCATTTTCTCTATCTTCCCCTTGAGGAACAGTGTATGTGAACAATTAAACCAAATAGTCAACCTAGCTAGAGGTTCACGTGCACTGAATGGTTGAAATGGCAATAGAATAAGGATCCACATAGCATCCGTTCTACCTTACTATGCGGTTTTAGATTTTACCATGAACTCTCAAAGGCAGTCTAAGAGGCCACGCCGTTGCGGGGAGGAAACGGCGAAACACCACCCCTTTCGCGGGTAGGTTGCCTATTCTACATCTCATTAAGGAAAAGGAACCGGACACACGTTTTACTGAAGAATCGAGAGAGATTTAATAAGTAATCAAATTATCAAAATTTTCCAACACGGCTTTTTACCAGACCGCTCTTGTGAAACCTGCCACATGTCTTTTATAAATCTACTAACCGATCTTCGTAATGATCATCTATCTATAGTAATCTTTTTTGATTTCAGTAAGGCATTCGATAAAGTGCCACATAGATGACTTCTATCTAAACTAGAAGCTATAGTATTTCGTAGTCCCTTACCGATTTTATTAGATCACACCTATATTCAGTTCAGTTCAGTTTTATTAAGGGAAATATAGGCGAAGCCTTTGAGCTCCCTATTGATGTCATTGACACTGCAAATTAAAAAAGGCTGACATATAAGGGACGTTGGACAAAGCGTTATCTCCCCGACACACTGCAGGGCATCGGACAAAATTATAAAATAATGTTACTCAAAAATAGATAGTAGTATGTTATATGACGCGAAACCTTTGATGGGAATATGTTTAAGGAAATGTGTTAGGTTCGGATGTTGTGGTGCCACTTATGGCTGAACTGGTCAAACTTCCGCTTAGAAGTGTCAACGGATGGGGACATAATTATGCCCGCAGGCAGAGCATTCCAGGCCTTAATCACTCTGTTGGAGAAGAAGAACCTTCTTGTGTCGAGTCTTGCACCTGTCACACGTAGTTTAATGGGATGTCCTCGCAAAGTAATGGTAGTGGCCAGCTCAAAGAATTCGCCAGATGCAAGGCAACAATCCTGACCCCGCAGCATGCGAAAGGCTTGTATTAGGTCACCGCGTAGTTGTCTATAGTCCAGAGGAAACAGATCAAGATTAGACAATTGTGTCTCGTAAGGCAGGCAGCTTTGACCTTGAACAAGCTTCGTTGCACGTCTTTGGACCTTCTCAAGGGTGTTGTGGTCTTTGACAGACCACGGTCTCCAGGCTTGTATGGCAAATTCCAATTGTGGTCGCACGAACATCCCGAAGACCTCTCTTTGTCACTCTTTGATCACTCTTTGTCGAACTTTGCAAACGCTCGTTTAATTAGATACAAGCTTCACATGGCAGATTTTGCTACTTTTGAGCAATGGAACGATGGCTTAAGTGTGGGCGTGATCCATACTCCTAGATCTTTCTGAGCCTCTACCTCTGGTAGTGGTATGTCGTCCAGATAGTAAATTCTCTGGTACCCGGAGCTGGTTCTGCCGAATCGCAGAATATTGCACTTGGTAGCATTGAATGAGAGGAGCCAGTTGTGCGACCATTCGTCGAGTCGATGCAAGTTCGCCTGTAGATTTTCTTCATCAGCTGCGTTGTGGATGAACTTCCAAACTTTATATCGTCAGCAAACATGGCATTCGATAAAGTGCCTCATAGACGACTTCTAGTTAAACTAGAAGCTATAGGATTTCGTAATCCCCTTACTGACTTTATAAAATCATATCTATGTGATCGAAAATACAACGTTTTAGTAGGGTCCTCATACTCAAGTGCTTCTCCAATTGTGAGTGGTATCCTTCAGGGTACCGTATTAGGTCGTTTGTTGTTCTTACTGTATAAAAATAATACCTCATCGATTGTTAAACATTCTCAATCTTTTATTTATGCTGATGACCTCAAATGCATATATTTCTTCTCTTACTCAACGACCGAACGATTCCTAGAACAAATTCATTCGCGCTTAGACGCTCTTTCGGCGTGGAGCTCCACATGGCTAATGGAGTTCTCACTTTCTAATTGTCGGTACATGAGTTTTGGGCCTGAAAGGCTGCCGTAACCTGTTATTTTCAAATGTTGCCCTATGCCTGAATGTTACACCAATAAATTAGATCTTTCGCCTCATGCCGATAGAATTATGACCAAAGCTGCTTGGATTTGCGGCTTTATTACTTATAATTTCTACCTTCCTGAAATTAACTTAAGACTTTATTGTATGTTTGTGCTTCCCATTCTTGAATTTTGCTAGCCTTCCTTAGGTTTAATGAAAGAATCTAGCCGTTCAAAAATTGAAAACGTCCAAAGACATTTCACAAAAATACACATGTTTCTGACTCTTTCAGCTACTTCCTACTCAACAAGATGCTAGCTAACGAAGCTAAAATATCTTTGGTTTAGGAGACTGGAAGCAGGCTCTTGTCTCCTTTTCCGACTAAATAATAGCTCAAACCTCCACGCTTTCTGTCATTAACCCAATTAGTCTTCCTTAAAACCTTAGAAATTCTGCACTAATTATACCTCCCCATGCATCCTCCACATGTAAACGCCCTCTATTCTTTGCTTCCAGTTATAGCTTTCTTTGTAATAACTTGCCAATTGAAATAAGGTCGTTAACTAGTCTATCTGCTTTCAGTAAATACTGCACATTTATCTTAACACTGATTCTATCTAACTTTTACTTTCTCATCTTTTTCCAGAAGCTTTCCCCATGACTCGCAGAAAGGACCATCGGGAATTTAAGTGACCTTCTTGAACCTATATTTTCGCTACCTCGAGTCCCCTTTAAACCATGATGTATTCTTATATCACCAGTCGTCTAAACGATGAAGTCATTCGGACGTACACATTCGGTGGTCCACAGTCTAAATTCTGTCCTTTTGTTGGATACTAACCATTAGCAGAATTTAATTCTGGATTCTAAGATGATGAGGCCTCAAGTTCATTGACGCATTTTCTAGCTTTCCCTATGACTCGGAGAAATGACAATCGGGAATTTTAGTAAACCACTTGAACTACATTTTCGCTACCTCGAATCCCCCATTAACTATGATGTCTCCTTATATTACCAGTCATCCAAACGATGAAGTCATTCGAACGTACACATTCGGTGGTCCACAGTCTAAAATTCTGTCATTTCATTGGATTCTTACCATCATCAGAATTCAATTCTGGATTCTAAGATGCTGAGGCCTCAAGTTCCTTGACGCATTTTCGTGAGATTTTGTTTCGTACGCCTATCTGATCAAGATCGAACCATGTCTACGTTTCATTATCTCATTATGAAACGCTACTGCAGTATTACCCTACTCTAATACCTGACCTTATTTTCCTAAGCAGTTTTTTCTTCTACCTTCTATTCGAAAATGAAGGCCAATTGAACTCTGCCTCTATTTAAAGGTAGGAGTTTTTTTCACTGCCTATTTTTCTAGTTCACTATTAATTTTAAGACTGTTGACCTAGCAGGACAAGTTCTGTCTACATTATTAAGTATTTGTACATTTTATCTGCTTACATTGTCATAACTTTATTTCGTTACTAATGCTTGTTTAGACAGCGCCTTGCCAGTACTAATCAAATATTAATTCTAAGTAAATAAATGAAAGTAATCTAGCAAGGTATATGTTTTCATTAAATAAAATACTCAAATCGCTTTTTGGCACATCTTGAGGAGCACAACACTGATGACTTTGCTTGACTATGAGCTCAGCGTAAATGTTAACTTCAAGGGATAAAAACAAAACAGGACATGTGGTTCCAAATTGTATAATGTCATCAAAGGTGCGTTATGGCCGCAACATCTTAACAATTGTAAAACGGAGGTTACCGCTATTTGGAACAAGGGCAGCCGAGGTGACATCTAGGATATAGAGGCAGCCTTCACTAGGCGTACAACATATAGTTGAACGCAATCAGAAAGCGACGTAACAAGTCGGATTCAACGGAAGATGAAACTGATGGCTATTTAATTGTTATCTCAATAAACCTAGCTTATTTCAGTACAATGGCAGGAACATCATGCTCGCCCCGACGCCCACCACGTGTGCCGGACGCGTACTACATTTAAATCTGTTTTATATATTTTTATAATAAACATAAAACCACAAATTCAATTTTTTACGGCCTCCTGTGATTTTGAGGTAAAAATATTTTTTTATATGATCGATTGTGGGATGCGCAGGATAACCATGGGTGGCGAGGGTGACGCCCTGCAGGCGTAGCAACTCCGTACATAATTCAGTCAGGCATTTTTACCGATGTTGCTGTAGAGAAAATTTTCGCCACTGTTTCCATCACGAAAAAGTGGACGAAATTCGCTTTTAGTCGGACACACCTATCGCTGTGGCCTCACTATAGAATGGTTACTAGGGCGCAAATTCATAGTTAACTGGAGAACCTTACGAATATACAGTAAATATTAAAAAGATTATTTTGCTTGGATATTCAAAGCTTCCCTAACCCAAGTTATGCAAGAACAGGGAAGCTTTAAATTGAGCCGTTCAGGATCGTTCTCATATGGCTCACCTAACACCTTTTTAATTTATGGCAAATACATTGTTTAGTCACTGCGATAATAACTGTATTTTGGAAAACCAAACCAATGAAAACGTGGGATTCTGTTTTTCCCGTAGGGACCAATGGATCTTAATTATTATTGGCTGACGGTTTAATACCATTATTTTGCGTTATTCTTACTGGCTCTCCAGTTGTGACTTAGCCGTCAAAGCGAAAATCACCTGGTTGTTTCGCATACACAGAAACATTGACGTATTTTTGAAAATAGGGACATTGAAATGGCCGAACTCTAAAATAATTATGCTGAATTTTTGACAGTTGTGACTGTGCCTGAGTAACAAACTTGACGAACGCTTCATCATCATCAGAGGATTCCGTAATGGCAACGAATCACCAACCCCACCTTGGCGGTCGTCCCGTCTTCGGAAACATCACCAACAAAATTGACATTGTTAGTTTTTTTTCCAATTTACCTCATTAACTCCTTCTCTAGGTGACACGAACAAAGGACGCTTCTATCTCCAACTCGCCCCTAAAAAGTGCGTTCGCTCGAACTGTTGGTGCATGTTGGCATGCCCTGCACTGTGTGCTTACTTAAAATAAGGGAATGCACCTTGCTGATAGATTATCGACTGCTTGTGATGCGTGCGTTTAATATGCCATATCAGAGTTTTGTGCGATGGGGATTTATTTATCTTGTTCTACATTGATTTAAAAAAACTCAAATCTACTTTGACGGCGAGTTTTTTTGGATTTAGACAATTACCACCCAGGCCGCCGACGCCGCAAGCAGTCTCCCAGCTCTTCAGTAGAAAGTTTACACGCCAAATCCGCGCGCCGATGTAACCTTCCCTATCCTGCTGAAAGTCTTGTGACTCTCATTGAGGAAAATGGAAATGGCGCACCAGTAAATTGGTCTTCGGACAGCAGTCAATCAGCTGATCAGCACAATATACCCACCACTTGTCCCTCTCCATCACGAGTTCCTTCCTCGGCACCCACGAAACTTGGCCACTGCACGCCAGTCAACCTCACAGAACCGCATGCTGCAAAACCTCGATCTGTGGTGGGTAACTGTGCCAGTGCACCCTTGACACTTAGTTAATATAAACTGCCGCCTGTAACAGGATGTGCAAAGATATGATCTTACCGTGTAAGTAGCTTGGGGATGCTTCTGTACCCTATAATGAAAACATCTAAGGACGCTAGATGATATGTGATCAAGCTGCAGGGAGTGGTCATGCCCTCTTGAGGCATACTTTGCATGTTCTCAGCCCCAGCGTTGCCGTACGGCTGATGTTATATATTAAATTGAACATTATGAAAATCTTATATTTGTGGCGTTGTTAAGGCCGATAAACAGCACGGATATAGCTAACAGATTTTATTACAGACCGGCTGAATTCGTTAGTTTATAGGCGCGATGGGAAGGTCAAATTCAGGGGATGAAGTTAGGGCAAAACCAGTCGAAGACTTCCAAAAGGCGTGCACTTCCTAAGCCTGTGAACTACATCTTGCTTTTTATGAAAGAATGCTCTTGAGAAAAGCCTAAATTTTAGGTCCATTCTCTTACTTGATACCACACTGGCTCGAATTTTTTGATGGAGTCCAAAAAATCACTCGCGTTTAGCTGATCCAGTGGTCGTCTTAATCTCCTTGGTACAAAGCCCGACCTAGGATAGTAGAGGCCGCCACTTTACTTTCTATTGTGATCGGGAAATTTTAACCGTGCCCAAAACCAAGGGTGACCATCTTTAATTTTACAGATCCATTATTCACCCCACCACAGATAAAGTCTTGCCCACTAAGACCTCAACGCTGTTTTCTGTCAGGTTATTCTCCAACACTACTGTCCTCAGTATGGCAACGCCCCTTAATATATGAACCGTGACTTACTCTGATATCGGGACGGTCTGACAAGCTTCCCCCTAAACACCCAGCCAGTCGTGTTTCGATAAAACATGGCACTGAGGGACTCTGGAGGTGACATCTACAGAGTAACTACCTTTACTGTTCACTACCTTAGTCTTTCTTTTGGCGTTAGGAGGCTTGAACCCTCCGTAATTGCTTTCATCAATAGCCGTTTTATAGAATGATCACCAACATAGTCTGAACTAACGGATTGATTTGCAACAGTATACATAATGAGAGAGAAGGTAGACTAACGACTACTGGCGGCAAAAATTCCACAACGAGACAGATCTGTCGAAGAAAATCTTGCCAGCCATCCTAAGCATTTTCGACTAGTTTATACTAGGCATGTACTCCAGAAGTTGCATACACGTCAAGGCGCTTAACCTGCAATTTTCAAGCGTCTTGAGCGTGCCTTTGCTGCCTTACCATAGTGGCAGCACTCAAATGGTCACCGACGCTTTGTTCTCCAGCTCCTTACTTAGGGCCTATACGAAACTGGAAACAGCAGAGGACTGGTACCTACAACGACTTAAAAATTATGTAATGACTACTTCTCGCTTGTTATCCGTCATCAGCCAGTGCTACCCCATACCTAGGTGTTACAAAACAGAAATGCCGACTTCCGTCCCGTAATAACGGTAGGTCGGTCAACTCCACTCTCGTATGACTGGCATTTTTCTGATCCCAACTAATAGAAGGCCACCTCGGTTGTCCAAGTAAGCTAGCCGTTTGATACAAAATCTTCAGTTATCCACTAGACCTGGGTCTAAACGCCGGGTGCGCCGACGCGTAGTGGTGGGGTGTCACTGGCCGATGATGCTTTGTAATCAATAAAAGTGTCATTACGGCGTCCTTACCATTTGTATATAGTACCCCGATGCTTTAAAATTCCTCGACGACAGTTTTATCGGATGATGGAAAAGGCATCAGCTTTTATCCCTCTCTCTCCCCTTTCTTTAGATTGCTTTTGATGTCGTTAGGGCCGCCTTCACCAAACGCATCCGTCTGGAAGACTTCCTGACTGAATGCAAATGTGCAGACTTCTCCTTCGCCGCTATGGACCGGTCGCCTGTCGCGCGGATGATGGAGGGCACCGATTACGTAATCGGAATTATGGCTTACGAACAGAGCCGAGAGTCTAAGGTTGGTCATATCGCATGACGGCGGCGCGCTCACCGATCCTCCCTATTTGTTAGGTGGTAAACGTGCGATCTTGTGTGCCCTGCAGTAAGATCATTACAGACAACCCAATCTGCCACATCCCCTCCAAATTGTCTGTTCTGTGATGCACACCGAATAGACCTTTTTTCTTCTACGTACGCTGATAGGGGCCTGAAAATGAACGTTGAATATCTCAAAGGATGGCTTTAAGTCACAAAAAGTTTCATTCACTCAGAGAGGCCTAAGACTGTTTTCTGTTTTGTCTACTTTAGTTATCTTGTGCTACCTACGGGTCAGCATAGCCATCCACAGCACCAGTCGATCAGGCTCTGCCGGCTGTGGACTCGCTGTGGTCCTGACGCAAGGTTCAACAGAAAGCGCGGATTCAGCCCTACAAGGCTACAGTTTAATGCCGTTCCGCTGTACACTTGTGAAACTTGCCCTATACGTACTGGTGCCCTGAGTACGGCCCAGGAATTCGATAATTGGTGCATCCAGAGATGACTGCGCTTTTGATTCGTGGATTACGCCTCAATGGTGGAATAAACAGTTGATTGGGGATGCCTACTGACGGTGCAGTAAAGGCTTATAGTCAAAATAACATTATCAACAAAGACAACGAAGAGTTGAATAGCTTATTAGCCGTTATCAGCCAGCCACAACCAACCCAAATGTTTTTGCAACTTGCTATTCTAACCCGTGACCTGTTGGTTAGAACTCCAACGCCCTGAACATTGAGCTACGGGCTCTTTGTCCTGTCGGTTGCGATCGGGTGTATTAGCAATGGTACAGGGACGCTAACCAATCGTAGTATGTGTCATACTCGTCCCGTTGTGTTTTTGAGCTCAATCTCGAGCCCCTTCAGCGGCCGCACAGCGACTAGTATAATAGGCTGACTGGTCTTACTGAAAAAGACGGTGGAGACTGGAGTGGCCACTTCTGGTTTATTAACCGTCATCGGCCCGTCTTGCTATTCTTTCTATTTTACTAGCCGCTCTGCGGCTGCTGCCGAGGCTCGAGATTGAGCTTTAAGACAAAATAACGAGTATGCTCCACACCACGATCTGTGCGCATCCCACTACTACTGGTAATATACTCGGTCGCAACAGATAGGACAACGAGTTCATGGCTCAATGATTAGGGCGTTGGATTTCTAACCAACAGATCGCTGGTTCGAGCCTCAGGAATTGCGAAAAACCTGGGGTTGTGTACAGCTGGCTGCTGACGACTAATATGCTAGAAATGGCCAATGCCCCAATGCACAATCGGGACGAGTATGTCCCGCGATGGGTAAGTGCCCTTCTACCAAGTGACTCGGTTATCCAATCTACTGACCCCAAGGGGGGGGGAGTGCTAGTTAGCAATATCGCCTCTCCCAACACCTGTACGAATTAACGTAGCCGCCACCGCCGCTGAGGTAACCACCCACAAAGATGGACAGATGAGGTTTCTTCAGACTTGGAGGGGATGTTTGCTGGAGCGTTCTCATCGTTCGTGAATCAAACGCAAACTACATAACAATTGATGAGAGCCTGTCCGGCAACCGCAAGGCACTGGCCGTGCGGGCTCATGTCGTCGTTAAGCTCCGGTGACAACAGATGCAAATGTACCTCATGGTCTCAATTCTTGGTCCAGTCCTAGTCATCGCAGTCAACGAAGATATGGAAAAAAATTCAACAACTTATAACCAACATTTTCACATTTTCACATAAATTCGATCCAACTGCAGTACTCCAATTGGCTGGTGAAAGACTTCTGTTAATGACGACAATACTCGACGCAGAAACAGCAGGAATGATCCGTCGTACGCCTGAGTGTTGCATGCCATTTCGAAGATATTATTAAAAACCTTTAAATCAGCGTACCAAGTGGCTTCAAAGTACCAAAAGCCACTATGACTATCGATCTCATTCCAATATTCCCTAATTTAGTCTTCGAAACTTTTTGTGGGACTAGGGGGTATCACCCTTGTTTGGATTTGCAAATTAATTGGCATTGCAGATACGAATCCATCTCATATGTTCGCTTTATCTATTCAGATTTCTTTGCAAGCAGTCGTCTTTGCGCTCCATCAATAAGATGACCGGCTGGCCTTTGTTGTTTCACAGGAATGCAGTTCTATTTTGGCTGATTAACTGAAGTTACTGTTGTTTAAACGCTAAAGGTAGACCCTATAAATAACCATAATGTCTAATTTTCGGTGTTCCATCACCAGCGCTGTGGCAGGTTCGAATCCTGGTCTTCTTACCTTTCGAACGGATGCACTAGCCCTTCGGTATGCTTCATGCCGACCATTTTTGGTCATTTGGGGCCACTGGTTGCTCCACCAAATAATGTATTCGACTCTCACTTGCATTTACACCTCCTTAACCTTCTAGACTTAAGTCTTTATATTTGAAAAAAAAACTGTTAAAAAAGAGGGAGAATCGGATAGTCTTTCCTGCCTCACTTGCCGTTCCCAGTCGGCTACACCTCGACCTCAGTACAAGAAGACCTGAGATATGAGCTTGCGTTCAGTTATGCACCGAGTCAAATTCCCTATTGGTTGAGCCCTAGACTTGCGCTCTGTCAGTTTTTATAAGGAATACTGACTTTCAAACGGGAGTGGTGTCCGGTTTCCACCGGTCGCTTCGTATTTTTAGATCCTCGTGCTGGGCGTTGTCCTTGAGCGTGCGATTTAGGAATCACTCACGTTACTAAACGTTAACTTGGCCTTTGCTGCTACGCTTTAACATGGTACACAGATCGGGACCTCTTTCCGATAGGGACTAGGATCACCGAGCTCCGAAAATTAGCAGACAACCGCGGGATTATTGTGCTAACGCAGTCTTCGCCGATTCACCTCTTTGGCTGAGGACCCCAATTATGATTTTCGAATCGGACCGCAAGTGAAGACATAACTTTTGATTTCAGGATCCTGGTAGTGTCGAGCTATTTTAGTTTCATGACATTCAGGCGTATGGCATTAGGCATTTTAGACTGAGGAAAGGTGTACTTCAGGCGGTGAAACTGTAATCATAATCTGACCGGCGGACATTGTCCGTTTTGGCACGATGCCTCGGTCTGATATCATGCACTTGCGAATATTTGAACTGAGTATAATGTAGTCCACCTGACTAGCGATACGAACATCGTGGGAAAAGCTGGTCATTTGATGTTAATGACAATTGTGAAAACATGTACTTTGTGACAAGCAGTCGGTTCTCACAGGGGTGGAAGTCCAGCAATATTCCAACAGGTTCGCATCGAGAACCAAATTAAAAGCCGCCAATTAGGTGGTTGTTTTAGGAGCTGCGTCATCCAGTCTGACCACTGTAGTCAGTGCAACAGTTGCTAGAGTGCGGCGGCAGTTTATGAACCAGTTCTTGGAGTCGATAGCAGAAGGTAATTTTATCGGTAGTGGGTAGTTTTTGTTCGCAAAAACGACCAAGATGCTAGCAAAATACCCTTTCAGTGGTGTGTACGCTAGCCGACCATTGCCTTGTTTTCCCACAGCAGTGATTGATTCACCTGTCCACAGAGAGCTATCAGCGCACCGTAGCTGCAAATCACGGTGATAAGGAAACCCGAAATTCACCCGAAATCTTGCTTTCCGGACCTCCTACAGGCAACAGGTATCCGAGTAGTGTTAGTGAGAGCGCGCTGTTAGTGCCAGGGTATTGAGGTCCAGCATCCTTCGCACTTCCCAGCGTCCAGTCTCGAGGGCCAGTTTCCGGTTGAGCATTTAAATCTGTTTATTATCTCGCATCAATGTTCCAGGACTATTTAGCTTGTTTTTTTCCCATTGGTGTCATTACTTGGATCGCAATAATATGTTTAAGCATTTCTTTCTTGTGGTTCCATAGAGGTTCGATACAGAAGTTTGTACAGGGGCTGCCTAGAGTATTTGTTTGGGGGTGCCTCGTACGTTTTATCTCCGAGGAACCTGACCGCAAGGCAACGGTAGGGATAGGACTGTTTACAGTTATCATGTCAACATGCAGTTTTAGAATTTGTCGGTATTTTATAAAACAGTCTCTAACCCATGCCTCAACCACTCTTTTTCCGGTAGGGCTGTCACTATTGCTTATTTGTTTGGGCTGAGGACCTGCTTATTTCGCAGCTGCCAGCCTTCGTTGATAGCCGTAGACGTGCCGGTGGCCAGCAGCCGCACTAGTTAACAGACTGTCTTCACGAGCAGTCTTGTATTGTCATGCCATGCTGAATAAGTCTGCTCTACTCGAACTTACAGAGCCAATGCACCCAGGTTACAATCCCAAGTCTTAGCGATCTGGAGTTGGAGTAGAACTGACGGACGACCGTCAGTAAAGTGGAACTGCCAATTCCAACCTTCCTTTCTTCTCTCGGTACCACTCTGATTTTAAACCTTCGCCTAATGTCAGTGTTGCTAAAACCCCGAGAGGAAATCTCAATTAACTATCAGTGAACCACTAAGACAGTAGTACGTCAATCAACGATCACTCTTAGCGTGACAGGTAGCTAGTAGTTAGTCTACCCAATAAACTATTTTTCTTGGGGGTCTTGTCGATTAATCTAGCCGCCGCCTACTCGAGGTGTCTAAGGGTACATAATAATTAAATCTGCCTCCGGCATGTGTGGCGGACAGTCTTTAACGTTTGCGGCGGATGGGGTGCTTAGCATCACACCGTAGTGTGGTGTCAGCCACACTAGTTTGTGACGCTCTGGGTGCTAATGTCGGCCAGGCAAGTCTCAATGACAGCCGATACTGATACATCTCAAAGTTTCGGTTGTATATCTGAACACCTATCTAGGCGTGAACTTTCTTCCTCTAGTTTTTTTTGCCATGCAATGTCAACTTCGGTCACGTGACCGTCATTTGTCAATGCTGCCCAATTTCTGTGTGGAATAAGAATGTTTGGCCGGATCCAGAGCCCTACCAGGTGGTTGTTTGGCTATGCTCTATCATTAATTGAGAACTTGTATCAGCTATGATGATGGGTAATTTAATGGCCATTTATGGTTTATTTGCGCGTGTGAATCCTATTATGAAGACCGGACGACTGAAGACGGCAATGTATAAGTTATCCTCCCAGTGCATTCTATAGTCCGCCTTCGCCACTGCAGCCACTATTGCATCTTCATCCCAAAACGGACGCTATTGTCTCATGCAAGCCAATAGCTTCCGGAGGCCTTAATTTATTACAAATTTCCTGATTAGGTGACCATAGAAGTAATCTTTACTGTAATTTGATCATAATTCCAACGCAGGTGCCAGCTAGAAGTATAGGCTGCTGCTGTATGACGCGAAGAAGGGCAGTTCTGACTATTAGGGGGTCTGTCCCTGCCTTCCAAAAGTGGTTTGCAGTATTTCCCCTAGTTATCATGCCAACAGAGCAGACAGGAGTAGAAACACGTCTCTGGGCTTTTATCTAGCATCCGTGGTCAGGGTTATAATCAAATTTGTGCTACTGTTAGGTGCGCGGTCACGTGGTTATTACGCCAATCCTGATGCGATTCGGCTCAGTCCTATCAAGTTGGGGGCTCAACCTGCAAAGGCTTGTCCTGAAGTCTTTACTCGCATAGGCATTTCCGGCCATACCATAAACTCGGTAGGTTAGTACGCTTGCCCGATCGATTTACCGCCGCTCACATGTCAGCTGCGGTCGCTATTTCATCGCCAGGTGGCATTAATCGTTACCACCTGTGTAGCTGTGCGTCTACGTAGCGGGGAGGGAGGGGGGGGGGGAGAGGATGGACGATGATGTCAATTGTGGTACGAGCCTAGAGCCAGCTCTGGAGCGAACTAAATGAGGCAAAGCGACCCTTCTCAGAGCGGTATGTGATTTACGAAGGATTAGGTTCGATGCAATCTATAACAGAGTCCTTCGAGACAAATCTTCCAATTGGTGGGATTGGTTTTGGCAAGTCAATATCACACTGACGATTCGCGTCATATTATTCGAGCTGACTTCTACCATAATATAGCGTATTGAATTGATTATCCAGGCTCTGCCTTTAAACGGTTCAGAAAAGAACTATCCTCCTGACTGGGGACTCGATTGCTCATTCAACAACCTCGAGTTTTATCTCAAAGCACAATTATGCTCTGGTTTTAACTTTCGCCTTAACAGTGTCTACAATGAGTGACCAATCTCATAAAATGTCAACTTGAATTTCCGAAGTACGTTTTCTATTAGGAAAAAATACGGAAGCGAACTTATAATATTAATTACCTTGCGGCCTAATGCTAAGATATTTGGACATGTCAGGATGCTGACTTTTGAGTAAACATATTTTTGGCCGCTTTCAAACACCACACTTGGTACAAAATGACTGCTTAAGTAGTATGCATTTTTCGATTGATTTTCGATGTCCTAGTTCTTATGGTCATTTGGTAGCAAATCACGTCTTCAAATTCTATTCGAAGAAAAATTTTTACTTGGGAGATTTTTCAAGACCGTACAGTGTATATTCAAATAGTATCGTATCCGTCCCTCATGAAGTATTCAACCTAGTCCACATCCATTGCACATTTTTATGAGCACTATATGGCATCTTCCTAATGGCATACAGGAATGTATGATTTTCCTTACGCGGAACGCATGAAGCCTGCAGACTGGAGACTGTAAACGCAAATGCAATGGCAGGCCGGGTTAAAAATTATTCGGGAATCAGAAAAGCCTACATATACCATTTAAGCATAAAATATGAAGAAGACGTGATTTGCTACCAAATAAATACTGGAAAGGAAATTTTGCTCACTTTATCAATAGAATATATGTGAATTTGTCAGGTCATCAAAAATCAATTGAAAAGAGACATACTACTTAAGTAGCCATTTTGTAACGAGTGTGGTTTTTACAGGTGACCGAGAAAGCGTGCATTCAAAAGCCAGCATCACGGCATGCCTGAACTATCTTGGCATCAGGCTGCACGATAATGAATATTGAAACCCCACCTAAATAATCCTTCCTCATCAAAAAGGCATTTCATGCTACCGGTCACAATCTCTTCTCTTTCTCGTCCTTTCTAAAATGTTAGCGGTCTCTCGCAGCTATATCGACCTTCTATATGTGTAGCGGTATTTTTAATCACACCTGTCTCGCACCTGCTCATTTTCAAATACCTCGAACTCTTCTGTTTCTAGCCCTGTTTCCAGCTGGACGACTTCATTTCCTCTGGTCGACAGCCCTCCATCACCCCAGACATGGTGACTACCCTCGCTGATTGGATGGTGGAAGTGCAGGAGAACTTTGCGTTCAACCACGAGACCATACATCTCGCATGGGGTCTCTTATACTCCTGTCTGAGCCACAGTGCGCCCGTCCCCAGGTAGGTTATGGCTCGGTGGTGTGTTAAATATCCTCCAGGTCCTAACTTACCATTAACCGCGTCTGATATCCATTAACTGACTTATAAAGGGGTCCGAGGCATTACACCAAAAATTCTTTTTTATACCTGCCTGATGATCGATTCATGTGAGGGAGACGTCTCCTAAACACCTCGTTACTGATTTCGTCGCGTACGTTCGACGTTTTAACCAATTTTAGTATTTCTGCTCGTTCACTGTCTGAATTTCTTCGTAGCAAAAGCTACCGTAGAAATTTGAGGCATAAAAAGGGGCGTACACTAATTTGATTCGCAACTTCAGCCATCGTATTTACTAGCCCTCATGTTCACAGTTAATCATAGGTGCGCATTCCGGTATAGGTGCACCAACTTAAACAGAAGCAACGGACAACCGTTTCGGGCGTATGAACGCTTTTTAACCGGTTTACCCTGTATAATCACTGCAGCCGACCAGCGTCACAAGGACGAACTGCTGGCGGCAGTGCGCAAACCCCGGTTATACGGTATTGTTGGCCTCTCACTTTGGTCTCATTTATGAGTACTATGGCCTCTGTGGGACCCGCCTACGTGAGACCTGAGCCGCCCCAACGACCTGTCGCACATATAATAAGGGCATGTCGTGTGTTCGGCACGTGTAGATTTATCAACCAATATGCCAATGCCCACTTGCCATCTTGACATTATCTTGCCATAGGGGCCAAGTGAGTAAGAAAAACTAAATTCCTATTCCCGTGTCTTACCGGTAAATTGCATTCAGCTGGATTATACTTAGCACGGAATTTAAGGGCTGAATTTACTTACTATGCCAATCGGTAAAGAAATGCCATCGCACCATTTTTTTACTAGAATACGTTTTTCTACTAAACGGTTTCAAATTATTTCGTTTATTTTTTTGTGACGTGAACTGAACGACTTGCTTGGGGCACAGTCGTTCGCCTCGTATAAGCTATCATAGTTCTGTTCGCCGTACTTATAGGACAAATTTGCCATCCTATGTCGGAGCAGAATTGCAACTTTTGAGCACAATCACAATGCCACCTTCCTGCAACTGCAGTCCACAGTGGAAAAGAGAGAGTAGACAGAAAAATCCCATTTTTAGACGTTCTGCTATGTAGGTCAGAAAGAAGCCCTTAAGATTGGTATGTTCGGAAGAACAATGAACACCACGAAAACCCTACACCGCACCTATGAACACCTTCGTACGAACGCTGTTCCACGGACCCGGTCTGCACCGCAGCACCGATGCCTGAAGCTGAAGGGGTACAGGTACCTGTGCTGTATTTTCCTATGACAGATACCCGTGAAGTTTCATGAACAGGGCTGTGTATGGAAGCACAACAACACAACACATTCCGAATCCGTTAACTCTGTACTTTCAACCTTTTAGAGACCACGGAACACGTTAGTCAACACAGGACTGGAACATCGGCCTGTACTTACTGCTTGCTCGTGCAATTCAGGGAGCTGTTGTCGTGTTAATTGCCGTGCTTGTTCGATCGCCTGTTTTGTTATCTAAAACATCTGTCTCCAACCCACGAAGCCGTGGGCCGCTACCTCGGTGACAAAGTCGATCAGACGCTAGTTAACTAGAAGTACCCCTCAGAAACTGCATTTTTTAAACACTTATTTCCGCAGATGCACCGGAATGTAAATAGGAAACGTCAGATGAATACATAGCTTTCCCCGATGATCACCCTTTCGACACTTGTAGCCAGCGTCTTCGCATATGTCTAGATTGTTTTTCGGAAGTTTATGTCACCATAAAGCGTTACTGTTATTTTTTTGTAGGAGACGACACCGTAAACTTACTGCTAGACAAATAATGTATAGGTAGCTGAAGATGTTGACCGAATAACTAACAATCACCCTCTACGGTGCACTCGACCGCCCGAATGTACCTGGCCTATGCTTTTTGCTTATATTTCCTTTATTGGTGATCGAAACATCCGGAGTCGAAGTCGGTTCTTCGTTTCCGCGCCTTCTTACCTTGCCATATTCAAACAGGAGTTGGTATGAGGTAGTAATTTGTCAGCGAGTTGCGTTTATCTCTTTGACTGAACCCTTTATCTTATATGCACATCACCTAGTCGAGAACATAATTGCACTATCCTCGTATTTTTTTCACCAAATTCAGGGAATCATTGTGTGTCATTTTTGCGCTGGCAACTCTTTATCTGCGCGCCGTTGTTGTTATGCTAGTCACCATATCCTACGTCTATGATAATAGGTTCAGGAATGGAGTTAGTGAGAGAAACCCAGAAAGCATAGCAATCCTTTGGCTTCGGCATAAAACTAGAGGTCTCTGAGGGTTATTGAAATTCACAATTTTCAAAAGAATTAACGTTTTTACCTTCCGTAAAATTTTCTGGAATCCATCGACAAAACTAGTGCCCAATTATGAAGTAAGCCACGGCTTTACCCTATAATTAGAGGAATCTGACAGAGGTTTGATGTTGTTACCTCGCTGGTTGGAAACGGCCCGACAGGATCTCGGCGGGGTTCTTGGACTCGCTGCAGGAGAAATGTTTGGGCCAAGGTTACTGGATCCGCATCTCGTCGAGTCTGAAGATGCGGCATACGCGACATCATTGTTAGGCGTAAGCCCAGCCGTGTACAATGCAAACAGCTAATTTTCAACGAGACACGCAAAAATGAATGTATGATGTGATGGCCAGAGATAATGCAGCCACTACTTCAAAAGTGAATGTTTCGTCATCCGTCTGGTTGACAAGTCTTCTTCTGTATTTACACAGACACCTGGAATTCAAACATTCGCCGCCACTTTTAATACATTTGAGGCGTACCTCGACGGTATCAACGATCTTGAGTAAAAGACAAGCCAACAAAGCTCTAAATGTGACATCAAGTTGGTTGGTTGGTTGGTTGGAGAGAAACTGATATTCCGAGCGCTGTACCGCCTGAAGTGCTTCACCTGATTACGGTTCTCGGGCTGCTGGTACATGCGCGCATGAGGCCTCTGGGACAGCCAGTCCCAGACACTCAACTGTCGCCCACTCAGCTCTGAAATGACGCTTATCCATTTGCGCCCACATCAATGAAACGGACAGACTCGTGGGCAGGCCCAGAGCGGGCCGCGCGTCTGGGGCTGTGGCCATCAGCAAGCTTCTGTGCAGAGTATATTTAACTTGCTGGCACCTTTTACCTTCTCTAAAACGGAACTAGGTCGTGATTGTTGTGCCGGTCTGAGTATCTTCGGTGTCTAAACGCTTCAAACAGGTGACCCCGGCATGATTCGAAGGTTGTTTGTGCGGAGTGGCTGACTGGTAGACTGAGAGTCGGGCTGCAATGGCTCCTTCTTAATGTGGTCTTTATGACACTCCACTTAGCTGGAATCCGACCCGCCCCTCGCTTTTGTTATTGTGTTCTTTTTGTGATAGACCACAGTGCATGGGCCTGTGCCGCTAGCGCCTCCTGCCTTCTTTGTTTTTTTCACCAAGCTCAGGTGGGGGGGAGTGGAACAGAGTGAAGCAGATGCAGTGTAAGTCTGTTCTCACTGTAATCCAGCGCAAGTCACCGTCCCTGCACAGCATACAGTGGAACTCGTCGAACAAGTAGTCGGCTCAGTGCGTGCGTGCGCCATAAATGACTGGCGGACTGAGAGTCAGGCTGCAATGGCTCCTTCTTAATGTGGTCTTTATGGCACTCCCACTCAGTTGGGATCCGAACTGCCCCTCCATTTTGTTGTTGTGTTTGTGGTGGACCTCAGTGCGTGGGTCTGCACCCTCTCCCACCTCCGGTTTTCTTGATTCTGTATTGACACCTGGCCCAGGTGGAGAAGTGGAACAGAGAATGAGGTAGATGCAGCACATATCTGCTCTCACTATATTCCAGCGCCAGTCACCGTCCCTGCACCACCCTGCTGTGGAGCATACGACAGGCATCGTCGGACTACGACGGTCGAACTGTCGCGTGTATGGGCGCGTTAGAAATGTTAGCAAACACCATCGGTCTTTTCGTTGTCCGTAGTCGATCACTAGAGCAAGCAGTTTCTGTTTCTAATGGTTGATAAATGTATGAAATTAAGACAGTTTCTAGTGGCCTTTTAAAATGTAACTTGGCTATTGCCATATTCGTAGGTTGCCTTTAAAGCGAAACTGATGAAGGGCTACGACACATGCTTTTCGTTAAAGAAGAAGCTTGTTAACGAGTTTTCGTTTCTTTCGACTGGTATAGGGACTGTTATTATTTCCTTTTTCCATTAAGTTGAAGCTCTATTCTATAATATGTGTTTGCATTTTAGGATGGTCCTATATTTATGAAAAACTTCTCAAACTTCTGTTCCGTTCTCAAGTTACGCACTAGTTGCATATAAACTGCATCAAAGTCATATTCTAAATATATATGACGATCACCTTCACAAAGCCATGTATCATTTCAAGGTCACTTTGGAAGATTTGGTAAGAGTGAAGTATGAGGACCCCCTCGTGACCTACACTTACGTTGGTGCTACTTGTTTCATTGAGTAGTTCAACTGTCTGTATTAGAACTTTTTGTGTAATTGCCATCTGGGCGCGTGTAATACCTCTTGATACGTGTATCGTAGTTGGACCCAAAATTACCTTCCTCGTAGGCTATTAACGTACTACTGTCAAATTTTGGAACTTACATCTTTTCGTTCCGCATTCATCTGGCCGTTCGCTATTGTAAACGCAACTGGCTTCCGACTATAGATCTGAAAATTTTATATGCGTTCGGTGATATCTATGCACTTTAGTACTTTCGGTTTATTTCGTTCTTTCTTTCTTTCTCGTGACCGACTTGATTTTCTTGCATTTAGTGCATCTGAAAACAAATGCGTCGCTATTAGCTCCTAGTGCCTGTTTCTTAATTTCCCTTGCATAATCACAGAAGACCTCCCGTTGACAATAGTCAACGGCCTGTGATGTTTCGTATTTTCTAATATACTGTCATTTAAAGTGTAGATTTAGCTATGCTCTTTTCCGCTGAAGCTGTGATAGATCAAATACGGGTTCCCAGTCGTAGGTTATGAAAAATTTTAAATTCGGGTGTCGAAAAACGATATTGGGATTATGTCTCGATGGCATTTCGACTTGCCATGGCACTGGTTATCAGGACCGGATACCTCATCGAAGTACATAGGCTTAGCCACATGCATGATTTATTTCTTGTTCTATTTGCAATAATTGCTTATCTTCGGTCTTCATTTTCTTCTTTTATTAGCGATTTTGTATGAAACGTATTTTGTTGCTAGCATTTCGCTAGTCCTTTGGACATTGACGGACTTTGCTTAGCGCGTCTTTTAAATTATGTTGGTTTTCTTCATGAAAACCAATTTGTTTTTGTACGATTTTTAGGCATTTTTTCATTTAAAAAGATGCGTGTTGAAAATTTTTATTCGTCCACCCTACAACCCCCCCCCCTTATTTCCCCCACTTCCTTAAGAGAGATACTCTTGAGTCTGATTTCTCATGCTTCAATCTAACCGAATACCTATTCATGGCTGAAAATTATTGACGTTAAACCTTTTTTGTCGTCAGTAGTTCACAAAGTTAAAGGCAGAAAGCGCTAGCCTCAAAGGAGGGCTGTTATCTAGAGTTTATTAAACATACTTCTCTTACTGTACGCTTGATGTCAACCACAGCGAATCGGTTAGGTACACAGAAATGCTCTTACGCTGTTGGTACATGCGCACATGTGGCCTCTGGGGTAGCCAGTCCCAGCTACGCATCTTTTAACAAAATAACTTCAAAAAAACATATTCTGCCTGGTGAAAGGACATTATGCAAAACATTAGCCTAGTGTACTTTGGCCCACCCAGGTTGGCCTCCCCCTCCTCCCTGACTAATTTAAGTATTTGTAAGGACACTTGTAGTCTTCTATACCTTGGCTGTAAAGTTTCCCGCAAAGGGAAGGCACTGCGCATTATTTCTTTTCAAAGAGACCTCATTCTGCATGCCTTTTCTCGGTCATTGCCCCTTGTCTACCTGCTCAAATTTTCTAATGCGGTGGGTTTTTTGGTAATGACATTCGGCGTCAATGCGCGTCTCCGTGCCTCGTTAGGAAGTAAAGGCCAACAAAGCAACCATGGGTTTAAAGTCCTGGCGTTGCCAAATCAAATAAGCTTGCATATTCGGAGGTAAGTTTCGAATGACGCCTGACATTATTGAAGGGGTGTCGTTCACACTGACCTGCTTCTATCTCCTGGGCCATTTGTGCGGACTGCAATGCTGCAGGCGGATATTGTTGACATACTGGCAAGTGTTTCCCACCCCTTCGTCTCGGGAGGAGCGGGGGCGGCGTCGGGATGACAGCAGTCCGAACTGTCCGCATTTATTGTCTCAGACCTGCCTATCTCGTCCTTTGTCCTCGTTTGCGTCTGTCCACACACGTGGCGCCTGTTCCTCTGCTCCCACTGGACTGGCGCTCTGTGTGCATGCGTTAACTGCATTCACACCCACTTGCGTTCAAGCCCGACAAGAGGTCTCGCAGGTTGGCTTTCTCCTTGGTTCTCCCTCGGGCTGCGTTTGTGTTCGATTTACATGCACGTCCACCTGTGCTGTCGCTCGGCCTGGGTCTGTTTACGATCGCGTCCAGTCTTCTCTGGCCGTTGGTTCTATACCTCGGCCTAGGATTTTGGCAGCGTTAGTATCCGCACCCCACTGACCAAAATTTTGGACGTGGTATGTAGACTATGCCTCCATCGTCCTCAATCGGAAAATGGTTTTGCAATTCCATGCGCTGGATGACATAATATAATGTAGGACCTAGTGGCAGCGCTGAGCTACCGCTGTCTTTGAGTGACCTTTCAAACCCCCCCTCTCTCTATCCTTCCGAGCTACATGAACACTCAAACTTTTAAGTACACTTCTATGCAAAGCATCTCCTGTGCGATGATGGTGCATATGCAACAGCGCTAAAACGTCCGTATCCTGTGGATGTTGGTTTATTTTTCGCAACCATTTACGACAAAAGCCACCTTCCGGAAATTGAACCATGATGTCTGGGACTCAAAAGGTGTGATGATCCACCACGAAGGCGGGGGTAACAGAACCAGCAGTACTCGAAGACGGAATCGTGCCAACCAACAATGGAAGCTCAATCTTGTGGCACAAAAGATTCTGCTACCGTAAACAACGCCTAAAGTTGCTCACATAAGGCGCAACAACCTCTCAGGCGTGCGCCATACCATCTAAATGGAGACTAAATCAGGATAATAGTCGTGAAGGAGGGTCTTAATTCCAGCTGATTAACTGAAAAGTGTAACCTCCCTGCATCACTGTCAGCGGATGCTATTAGGATCAAAGATTGACGTTTTCTAAATCCAACCGATAACAAACCAGTACCGTCACTATGATTTTTCAAAATCAAACCCAACTGTTATTTTTTGCTACATCTAGTTGACTATTAAAGTTGCGTTGTATGCATACAAGTAGGCAGAAACATTTAAACCTATATGTACGTGTACATTCATTTTATGCAATGCAGAGGAGAGGGCCCGGTACGTGGACTACTGTTAACAGTCACACGGTTTTCCTCACGGTAAGGATGCCTTGTATGGGCGCTTACACAGGACACGGCTATAGGAACCGCCCCTCCCACTTAAATTAGGTAGCCTTGCGAAAAAATTTTTAGAAAGTATAAATATTCGTGTCTTGACGGTAACTAAAGTGTAACTTTAGACCTATATTTAGCCCTACTCTAAACCTAAACCCTGCAGTTAACAGGAACCAAAATCTCAACCCTTAGACTAATCCTGACCCTGACTCCAACTGTGACCTAAACGCCTAGATTAAACTTAACCCCCTAACCCTCACCCTAATCCTAAACCTAATTTCCCCGGAATTCGGCGCAAAGCCACATGTACTATGGGCAGTTTCTATTCTTGTTTAGGCGGCCATACAAGGCATCCTTACTTTCCTCGCTGCTATCACGAGAAACGGGTCTCGACGATCGCTGCATCAGTGTGGGTTAAGGGGGTGGTTTGTGGCTTTCGGTTGCTGGTTAACAGTTTTGTTTTGCGCAGAAAAAAATGTAGAAAAAAACTAGGGTGTTGACGAACCAGCAGTAACCCCCCGATCGCAAATTCGCTAGCTGTACTCTTCGCCACATAGACTTGCTTAGGGGATGTTCTGAGCCTTAATTAATACACTGGAGTCTTCTGACCGGCCCTACTCTATGCTTACATTGTAGCTGCGTGGAAGTAAGCTAAACTAACTACACTAAATATGCTATCTCATGAAATTTCAACTGAAATGCTGACATGTGTTTTCAATTCAAAAAAGGAACTTAATTATTGTTGTAATATTACTTGTAGTGCAACATACTTCCAAGATATTTCAGAATGCCGCCTTTTAGACGAGCTTCTTTCCAGTCGCCTGCAAAACGACACTAAAATTGATTCCTCGGAAAGTATGCATTTTTCCCCATCGAATTTTGTTGCCATCGTAAATTAAAGTGTATTATATAGAAAACATGGATAAAATTACCCCCTTGTATTCATTTCGTAGCAAATTCCATCTCCAAATTTTATGTTTGAAAAGCATATCTTTCGGTTTTTAATACTGTAAAATATACATTCGTAGAACAGCGTATCAACCCATATATTAAGGCTACAAAATTTTACAAGCACTACATGACTTCTTTCTAATAGCGCGAATAAATGGGATTTTCCTTGCAAGGAATGTACACAACATGCAGCTTGGAAACAGTGAATGCACGTGTAGTGACAGGTCAGGTTCAGAGTTATTCAGCAATTGAAAAGGTTTTTTTTCTAAACCGAGAGGTACCCATTTATCAAGTATAAAATGTGAAGAAAACGTAATGTTTTGCCAAATGAGAAATAGGGATGCGCTTTATTTTGGAAGTATAACTTTACAATTTTCAGCCAAAAGACTCCCATACACCGTCGATGAAAATGGGTACGCAAAAGAGGTAAAACCGGAATATAGGGACTAAAAGCTGCAACTGTCGACATCATGCACGGTCGTCCTGAATAAATCGCAAATTTTGCGTCAGATTTACTTCCTACAAAACGGGGCTGGCATCGTGTGCAAATAACCTCATTATTGTACCTAAAATAAACAAAGATTTGTAAATAGCAGTATCTAATAGACAAAATAGGTCGGCTTATGTGAATGCGCAAGTTAAAAATGGCAGCTCAATTTCAAAAGCTCGCTGATGGGTACAGGAGAGAATATTTGCGTGCCCGTTTTCTATATAATATATTTCAATTTATATGTGCATTGAAAACTGGGGGAAAATGTAATACTACTAAAGTAGTCATTTTTACTGAATGCAGTTTTTGCAGGCGGCCGGTAAGAAGCTCGTTCAAATGCCGGTATCCCGTCGTGACTAAATTATCTTGTGATTATTCTTCACGGTAATTAGTAGCACAACCAAACCTAAGTAGTATTTTCTAATCGAAAACACGTTTCAGAATTTCGGTTTACATTTCATAAGATAGCACATGTACTATGTATAGCAGTCCTTGGCAAGATGAAACTCGATCAATTAAACAACTGCAGCACCTTTCCCGTCCAAATTGCTTCCTTCGTAGACGAGAAATCCAGCTAATGGCATGCGCGGCCATCATGGTGGCCTGCAAGCACGAGGAGCGGCAAATGCCTAAAATGAATGATTTCCTCTACATAACTGACAACGCCTACACCAAGGACGAATTTATTGAGGCGGAACAGCGTCTTCTAGTGTCCATTGATTTCAACGTCCACCGACCCAACCCCTACGTCTTTCTACGGCGGTACGCTCGGGTAGGTGTTAACACATCTGATTCTTTTTTTTATCTTGGTCCCCGTTATTCTAAAACTGGAAATTTAATTTACATGGGCTAAGCTGCAAAGCACTAGTTCAATGGTTTGTCGTGTGAAGTGACAAGAAGACTAAGGCAGTTACTCCTCTCTTACCTGCCTTCAACCATTGTCATACTATCGACTTTAGAAAACCTGAATTTTTGACTGAAATTTCCCCTTTTCGGGGCCCGCCGATGTTCGGCACACATTGCTACTACTACTACTACTACTACTACTACTACTACTACTACTACTACTACTACTACTACTACTACTACTACTACTACTACTACTACTACTACTACTACTACTACTACTACTACTACTACTACTACTTCTACTACTACTGCTACTACTACTACTACTACTACTACTACCACTACTACTAATACTACTACTACTACTACTACTACTACTACTTCTACTACTATTAACACCAACACTACACGCTACCAGTAGTATTCACTTATACTTCATACGGACGTACCTATGTCCAAAAAAGCCGACCTTAAACTTGGGTTGACAATTTTTCATTGGCTTTCTTAGAAATTGGTAGTACAGGCAACCTCCAATAATTTTGTTGGAGGTTTTCACCTCTAGCGATTTGGCTCAAGAATCTACCTGCAAGGCAGCTTTGCAGTATCTTAGCCTGATGGCCTCGTCGTTTCTTATCCGCGACTGCTTATTCTTCAGACCAGAGGGTCTACTTAGTTCTCAACCACCCATCGCTGAAGTTCGCTGCACTGTCCGCCCTCCGTGAACTCGCCGGGTAGTCAGCTGTTTGACCAACTGCTAAACATTTCTCCGCTGTCTAGTATAAACTAACCATCGCTTTCTTCGCCTGATAAGATCCTGTCGCTGATTAACTTGTCTTCCTTATTATGCCGATGTCCACTATGACTCTTCTTTCCGATCCCAAATGTTCTTCACTTTAACCGTTTGCGTGCACAGGTGCTGGACGCACACAACAGCATGATACAGTTCATGTCACGGTTTCTCCTTGAGGCTGGAATGCACAGTCACAGCATCAGCCTCAGTCGAGAATCCAGAAAGGCGGCTGCCGTACTCTGGTTGGCTCGACGCGTCCTTCGCAATCCCACATACACAGATTGGTTGCGGCGACCCGAGGTATCGCACCTTCATCGTCTGCTCAAGGCAGACCCTCGTCTCCAGGCCTTTTACCGAAGCTGTGCCACTGACAAGGGGCGGACTGCCTCGGTTGTTGGCATGGCTGAACTTTGGGCTGCCTCGGTATCACAGAGCAACGAGCGTCCTGCCCTCGTTCGATCTCGATCGGACGGAGACGCGCCGTCCTCTGTGGTGGCCGTCGGTGGGCGCAACCCTCCTCCATCGGATGCTGTCAGTCGGGCTTCCGCTGATGATGAAAAACGTAGCACCACATGCCAGACACCATGCAAAACCTGGAAGACTGGGGTGAGTGCACCAAAGCCTCTTCAAAATCCTACTGACTTCTAGTTTCCTGGCCTCGCATACTTTTCGTGGTAAAATTGACAGTTGCGCTTACGACAACCAAAATTCCTAAGGGGTAAACTGCTCTTGGTTCTGGAGCTATGAGCTGTAGATGCACAGAGAGCATCTTATTCCTCTGGAGGGAAAGAGTGGCTACGCGTCAACTGCTGGTTGATCACAGTTGACTACTCTCATGACCTTGTTGTCCTACTGTAAATTATGTATACCCACAGAACGTGTCAGGGGACAAAACGCCCTTATGGGTTGGATCATGTCGTTTACGGTCTGATTAAGGGCTCTATTTTGTATTACAGTTCCTGTGTAGAGCTCTCCCAGGTGGTCATGCAAATCGCTATCGAACTGGTGTCCGTTTTTTCCATTGATTCCACTGCCAGTCAGTGACCGAGATCTCGTGAAATGGTAGCCAAAATTCTTAAATACGTTTTCGATTAGGAAAGATTACTTGAGTGGGGTTGTAATAGCGGTCATCGTACGCACAATCCCATGTTATGTCAAAATAGCCATGATGCTGGCTTCTGAATGCACGTCAAGTAAGGTTGCCTTGTATGGCTACCTAAACAGGACATGGGAATAGGAACCACCCACAATGCATGTGGCTTTGCGTCCAATTCCGGATAAATTATGTTCAGGATTAAGGTGAGAGTTAGGTTTAAGTTTGAGGTTGTCAGATTTGGGGTTTGGGTCATGATAAGACTAAGGGTTAAGGTTTGTAACTTGTTAACTGTAGGGTTTAGGTTTACGGTTCGGCTAGGGTTAAGATTAAGGTTACAGTTTAGTTCTATGTTAGCGTTAAGACAAGGGTATATTTATCCTTCGTGAAATTTATCATAAGGTCACTTAATTTAAGCAGGCCGGGCGGTTCCTATTTCCGTGTCCTGTTTAGGCGGCCATACAAGGCATTCCTACGGAACAACTTTTCGGTCGCCTTCAAAAGCCGCACTCAATAAAAATGACTATCTAAGCACTATACATTTCTTCTATTGATTTTCGACGCGCTTATAAATTCAAATATAATTTATCGAAAACATGCACAAGAGTATCCTTTCTTGTACTCATTTCGTAGCAACTTACGCTTTATTCAAAATTGGTATTCAAAAAAGAGCATATTTAGGTTTTAAAAAGTTTATAATTGTAAGATTTTTGTAAGACCGTACAATTTTCCTTCAAATCCATTTCTTAGTATCCCTCATGAAGTATATAGCATAGTCCACATCCACTGCAAAATATAAAAAGCCCTGTATGCTATCTTCTCAGTGAAATAGTGAAATGTATGCTACCCCTTGTACGGAAAGTATGCGGCGAAAAGACATGCATTTAAAAGTTGACATCCTGTCAGGAGTCCGTATGCTGTTTGTTTGCTAGTAGTGTCACCTCAGTTAAACTGCCCTTTTATTTGAGAATGTATTCTAAAATGTCAGCCCGAAGTTCTGTCTGCTAAATGTAGAAAGTGTAATTTACAAAAGCTTTGCTGTATACTTCTCTATCGCAGAAGTCCACCGGTTTTACGCAGAATCCTCACAGAGCAATCGCAGAATAAGTCAGTGCCTCCTAGGTCGCCCAATTTGAAGGTGGATGCGCCGAAATCCGGACATGCAGCTGCTCGGCAAGTTGCGACAAATGCGGTCGGTCGACGACCAGCGACGCCCTTTCTGGCCGCCCATTCTGGAACACGTCACCGGCTACGAGGAGAGCGATCTAGTGCCGCTGGCGCTGGAGTACCACCGGATCGCCATGATTCTCCTGGCTGAAGTGGCACGTGGCGGACAGTTGGAGAGCAGTCGGACGCCCTCACCCTCGCCCGCGACAACTACCGACTCGCATGCCGCCCCCCACGAGGGGGAGGGAGACTGCGACGGAGGCTGTGGGTGCAGTGCTGCCGAGGACAGTGTGGTAATGGTGGGTGATTTGGATCCCAGTCAGAGTGGTTCCTACGGTACAGCTGATACTCGGGGCCTGCAGCAAGCGATAGCTGCCTGTGCGGGTACGACTGCGACCGAGGCACAGACCCAACGCTGCATTTCGCCCGGTGGACACCAGCTGCGCCGTCAAGTGGTCACGAAATACTGTTCTTCGTGAGTTTACTTGCCTCCCCTCCCCGCCTGCACTTTTCCCCTTCCGCTTCCTCCATTCCAGAATAAAATGTCACGGGACCATAGCATTTACGGATCTATATTAACACCGATACCTACTAGTAGTAGGTGTTTGTTTACTTGTTACTGAAACAATCTTGCCTTTTGGACTATCCGATTAAGAGCCTTTCACGTTTCAGAAGCTTGACATGTTCCCACTTTGATTGAGCGACAAATCTCGCGTCGTTCACCCCGGCTAATTGGTTCGATGGTCGATTTCAGCTTTTCCTTGTATGTTCGACTGTCTCAGGGCCACGAAACGGGTTCCTTCGACTGCAAAATCTGAAAGTATCAGTTTTCCAAAAGTTAATTTCCAGAACCACTTCGTCCGCCATTCCACTTTTCCAGGACGCAGCGTCCTGTGTTTCTGCAAGGAGTCATTCCCTCATCACAAAGTCTCTGACTTGGTCGAGATGGGTATTGTGCACACATTACGATCTACCGTAACACCGAGGTGACTTGCATGGCTGCCTAGTCAGGACACGGGAATACGAACGCCCTCATAGCATGTGGCTCTGCATCCCATTTTGGGGAACTTAGGGTTGAGATGAAGGTTAGGGTTAGGTTTAAGGTTAGGATCAGGAGTATATTAAGAGTTTAGGTTTGGGTCCGAGTTAAATGTAAGGGTTTAGGTTTGAGGTAGGGCTAGGGTTAAGCTTAAGGTTAGAGTTTAGTTTTATCTTAGGGTTAGGCCACGTGAATTTTTATTCTTTCCGAATTTTATCGCAAGACGACCCACATTAAGCGGCGTTTCTATTCCAGTGTCCTTATTAGGCAACAATAAAAGTCATCCTTACCGAATCCAATATGCCACACAGGTGATCTGAATTTTCGAGAAGACAGAGCCCACGGTCGTACGTATTCAGGAACGAAAGATAAGGATTTCACAAGCATATAGTTTTCACGGAGCCACAATGGTGGAAGTCTACACATATTTGCTCATTTCAAACCGGTTGACTTATGTTCCGGGAAATGATCCTCGGTTACTCAAACAAAGTCTACGTTCAGTCAGGCTTAATTGGAATAATTCTGAACACCGATGAAAGGCACAAACATAGGTGCATCACCAATTATGGTGAACCGTTAGAACCCAGATGTTCAGCTCTCGTACGAGCAACCATAGTCTTTGTTTGGTGGTTCCACCTGCGGAAGCACAGCTTTCAGTGATTTTCAGCCGAAGTGTTATCTGACCCGAATGGTTCACCGCTATGGTCAATCCCAGGGGCGCAAAATCTATCAATCAGCATATCGCCTCCCAGCGATCCCGCTTTTGTCTGGCAGGAACCCACCTGTCGCCGCTGCACGACCTGTGATTTACGTATTCATCAGACCGGAGCATCTGTTTATGTAGCCGCTCGACTCCAGTTTTCCCGATGCGTCATTGTTTTGACCAGGATCCGGACTGAGTGAACAGTGACCAAACCAACCGATGACCCAGAAATGCAGTCGATAAAAGGAAGGAGACCGATTCGGGCCTGCAGCCCTGCCACTCTTATATAATGAAGTAATTATTAGTCCACACATTAACGCAATGACCACACGGCGAACACCGCCTTTCTGTCTGGACAACAGTAACTATGATTCGATCGTAGTTAGTACTGAAAACCCCAGCTATCCGAATGATATTCAATTCATTTTAGTTTTCCAAAATGGACGGTAGTCTGAACGTCAAGAAGACAGTACTAGTTGAATTGATTACGGTGCCTTAAAAGCCCTGGCTTGGAATGCTGTCAATCGATGGAATAACCCGGTCCTCCTCTCAGGATGGATATCCAGGCTGCAATGGATCCTTCTTAATGCGGCCTTTATGACACTCCCACTCAGTAGGAATCAGAATCGTCCCCCTTCTTTTTGTGAAATATTGGTCCTTTTGCGCAGACCAGGGGGTGTAATGGCACGCCTAGGCGCTGGTTCACGCCGTTCCAGCCGCCTGCGCCCGATCCCGGTCTTCTTGCCCCTCTCTCTCTTTGACAGGGGTCCAGGCGGGTGAGGGAGAAGCGAGTGCGGTAAATGTTGTGCAAGTCTACGATCACTGTAAATTACCTAACGCGCAAGTCGCTGCCCCTGCGCCCACCATCATATGGCGTACATTTTGGACATCGTCGAGGGGAAGGTCGAACTGTGAATAGTTTAAGAGCTTCATTTACAGCCCATGTCAGCACCGTATGTGCTGCTCAAGAAGTGTTGAGGTAATGATTACACACTATTCGTTGCAGGCTATGCAGATTGAGTGACCGACTGGTCGATGGTATTGCTGATTTACACACAATTCTGCGGGGCATAGCGGACATGCAGTGTTTGGATAAGGAGTTAGCTTTCTTACGTGCTCGAGTATTGGACGTGATAATTAGCGACCTTGTGTAAATTATGTGATAATCGCTCTGACAGACTATTTTATACTAATCAGATAAAAGCTTTTGTGTGTCGCTGGCCTCTTTTTGAAACACAACTCCGGAGGCACATGCACACCTTCCTTGGAAACTTCGGATGAAAAAACTTACCTATGGCAGGAGGACATACTCTGATCAGGTTACTGAACATAGTCGTCGCTTTGCACCTTGGGTCTCAATGTGGAGCCCCGGCAGGCAGTCGCACAAGAAGGAGTTCGACACGGGAGACTGGGATGACCATTCCTGGCATATTAACCGTCGTCAGCCAGCCATATTAAACCAAAGTTTACATCACCTGCGATTCGAACCTGGGATATTTGGTCGTTCAGCGTTTATTAGTCGAACGTTCTGCCATTGAGCCACGGACCTGTTGCCTTGTAGGTTGCTTTCCTAGACATCCATTGTCGTAGGAGGGGCCTCCACTGATCATTTTACGGGGCATGCTCATTCCGTTGTGCCTTGGGGCCCGGTCTACAGAGCCCTCGCAGTCAGTCATGTGATTTTGATTTTCACTGACATGTCAACCGTGTGCAACCTCTTTCGAACTGCAGCTCCAGTGCACATGTCATTCCTTCCTCCGAACCAATATAAAACTTCATCTTGCGTTTGCCGCCCGTATGCTTTTAGAACCCACCACATACGTCCTCCGTTACGTTGTTTGTGGAGATTTTTGACAAATTTCGCAGCATTCACGTCCAATTCCAGCAGTCTTCGGTTTCTCCTCGACACCATTGCTGAACGTTTTTAAAGTCATTCAATACTTTACTAAATGACAAACAACAGAGTTTCGTCAGATAGACTTTTACTGATTGGCTTAATTGAGCACTTGCGCAGAATCAGGTTCGCCCGCAAAAAAGACAGCACACTATTAGTTGACGTTCTTATTCAGAAGGAGAAGGCACGTGAATGACCACCTATCACTTTTCAGTTTATTTGTTTCAGCATATTCGTTGAGGATAGTAGGCCATGCCTTTTAAAACCTTATTGTTTGTGTGTCGGTCCCTTATGAAAATCTAGATGCACAATGTGAAATAATTGATCACGATAATCGTATTCACAAAATTTAATTAGCACGTTTTTAAAACAAAATCCTGCTAGGCGTGGACGTGGTCGGTGGAAAACAAAGGGCACATCATCACTCAAGCTCTTTTTGAAGAGCTGTAGATAAGTCACCTTCCCGACTGATTGAGGGTGACCATGCCATTCTCCTACTACGCGTTGCCTGTAGAATTCTAAACAAGGTTCAATCTGGACATTTGTATGCATAGTTTCATTGAACAGTCCACAGAGGTGCCACTGTAACGTGTTGTCAAAGCGCAGATCATGCAAAAAGCCATTTTATTATTTTGTAAACTAGAACAGGCTCACCTGCTTGCTGCCTGTAACGCAGAAGAAACAGATTGACGCCTTTCAGTCTTTTTACGTAAGAGCGCTATTTTAGCCCTTTTACTAGCTTTGTTGTACGACTTTGCACTTTCTCAGACGTATTTTGTCCTTTGCATGTTGGCGACCCACAAGTGCATTTTACTCGAATTTTACTGTCGGCCTTCTCGATTTCTGAATTTTCTAAAATTTGTGGTTAAAGAAAAATAATTATGACAGGAAGGCAGAGCTTCCCAACCCATGGGACAAATAATATTTGATCAGAACATGAAAACTCCCCATCAACGAGTTGGCCCCGAAATATTACGGAACATGTGTTCTCACAGTTATCAAAACCGTTCACTATGGCCTGAGGGAGCCAATGACGCGACCATGCCTAAATAGCTGTGTTTTGTTGATTAGCTTTAGGCTCACGGCATCGAAGAATTACATTCTGGCAAACCGTTTTGCACTAGAAAGATGTATGAGCGAGTGCGTTACAACTTTCGGCAGTTTAGTCGTTTATCTGCAGCGATATCGATCTCTCCCTAGGCGAACGGCTCTTTGAGCGTGCTAAATGCCTCCTTCCTCCATTCTATTCGTTTCTCAAATTGTGCACACAGAGGCCCATTGAATTCATATTTAGTTTTTTTCGTGTTAATTGCATTTTTTGTCATTTTAGTGCCTTCTTAAACGTGGCAGACACATACCCACAACTCTCTTTTGAAAACCTCATCCCCTACTACCCGGAAATTCAATGCAGCGATGACTGTGCATGTTTTGTGTGTGCCAACTTGGTTACCAAATGCCAGCCCGATTTTGTCGGGGATCCTCTGCCATCTACCGCCTCGCAATCCTAACCGAAATAGTTCCTATTCTCCCTCTCCACCCTCTGCCCGCCAATCTGCCTCTTCGTCCTCTGACCGCCTCCATCCTCATGTCTGCATGTATAAATTAATTTCTTTTGATTCTCAATTCTTAGTCTTAATGTGTACCCCCTTCCCCACAGAAGATTTCTTGCATTTTTCGCCCGGTCCTGCCTCCCCCCAAACTGATTACTGTCAGGACTTCAAATGGGTGTTTTATGTGTGAATAATTTTGTTCTTAGTTTCTAGGCCGCTGTGCAACCCCTGCTAGTTTCTAAGGCCTGTCCTTTTTTACCTGCGTGTCTGTGTATGTCAAATCTCAATGGCATTTGATCTATTTCCTACCTCCCCTGATTAATACTTCAATTCCGAAAATAGCCCAAAAATCCAGCTGTTCGAAGGGCCCAGCAAACTACGGCGATGTTTTTTTTCTGCCAATCAGCATGCTTCGCGCTCAATCTGTGTTTATCCAATCAGCTTTGTCCCCACTGCCTTAGTGATTGGCTTTTTCGCCTCGCTTGTGTAGGTGACTGCGTGAACACGCGTACCCACACAATAAGCGCCCGGATGAATTAATTGCGATTCGGCGCCTCTCCTTTTTTATGCCCTGCATATATTAATTTAGCAGGGAATAAGCAAGCCATTGCCTTGCCTTCTCCCCCCTCTGTGTGTAGTAATTTTCAAATTCGTCAAACAGCCAGCATCTAATGCAAAATCTGCTGAAATAATAAATTTTTATGCTGCAACTGATTATTTTGTTTTTGAAAAGATCTAAGGAGCTTGCGAGTTTACTGATTCAATGAGGTCGAATTGACGTGCCGTAACTTAGGCGCTTCCCCTACAGAGTACATACGGTTTCTACAGAGTGGAACTCAGTCGGTTGGCTGTACGGTGCTACGTCTCAACACAGGTACGAGGGGTGTTGATGCCATTGCTGCTACACATCCTGAATTCGGTGGTTCGAGTACAGACTGACGAGTGAGCCCTTGCGGCCTATCTGCCTCCTCCTCGTCATTGTCAGGCAGATCGAGCTACGGGGCGGATGTCACGGTTCAAAATACCCAACTTTTGTACCATTCCTGCTCATGAACTCGCAATATCTCAACTTCCATTGGTCAATACTCTGATGGTATGCGCGAAGCCTCCAGTGACCGTCTTGAAGGGACACTCGGATCATTCGTCTGCCTTGCTGAAATGATGCGCGTCTGACCAGCTCGGTTTTTACCGGAGGTTTGCATTGAATATATTTCGGCAACATATTATTGTCGAGACATCCGTGCAGAAAACGAACCTGTGCGTAGGCCGACGTTCTCGAAGGGCAAATGGTTCCCACTTTCGAATCCATCGGCACGTATTGCGCCTAAATAGAGTGCCGATAGAAGCGAAAAGGCGAGTTCCAGGAAGCATTTCAGGAGAAGGAGATGCGATCGCTGGAACACGAAGTTTATCGGCCCGACTTTTTGGAATCCCTCTCCAACCTATCGTCAGACACGGTAATGCCCTTATTTGTACCTGTTTCTGATGATGATTTCGAGCGAGATTCCGAAAATTAAGGCCAATAAGCTTCTTGTTCCAGAGCTCGCATCGCCTTAATACCCGGCTGAAGGCGAAGAGTCGCCGGATCTATTCCTATTGACACATGTGCAACTATCAGAGTGTATTCACCAATTCAAACGAGCAGGTAATTACCCCTCGCAGTGACGATGACGTAAGATCATAACGAGATGATTGGCAACCTTACAGCATAAACAGGATGAACGATTCCATCAGTCCAGTTGGTAGCGGAACAGCCTCCAATATCCTCTGCTCTTCGAGACTGGGCTTAAGTTAAAATGGTCTAAAAGAAAAGGCCTTCAGCATATCTGTTCGAACGATCTTTCCTGACACCTTGAGCAGCTTTGATGCGGAACCATTTACCAGCATATAAGTCGACCTTCAGCCTTAGAGGTAAGTGCAACTAATCTGATAATGCCTTCACGCGGATTCGTAGGGTTCCTGGTTCAGTGACGTCGAGTTGTACGGAAGTTCTAAATTTTTCGACGGGGCTGATCCAATTTTATACAAACGTAGCAGCATACAGCTCAAACTATATTGGCTGCCTGCTTGATGCGTGTGTGTAGTTGCGTTTTTGGTCCCTGTCTGCGAGTCCGTATGCCCTTCTCTGAATTGTGTCCGCCGGCGGAGGACGCAGCGTGATTGGCCTCAATCTCCCGCAAGACTTTGCCAAGTCGTAAGCGGTGCATTGACAGAGAGCATGAGTCTGACCGAAAGCGATATTGAGTAAGTGAGCGCGTTGATGATTGCGGCAGCAGACTGCCGCAGGCTAGCTGTCCTGTGGCTTATTTGTAGGTTTTTGGACGGCTTTACGATCAATGACCAAGGGATCCAAGTTGGGATCACAGATTGTCCAAGCTTGAGGTTGGGTTTGGCTGGCTGATGACACCTTGTAAGTCGGATGTGCATCCAAATCTTTTGTCGGTACCACTTTCGGACTTATTAAAATAGAGGCAGGTGCAGTTGTCACACGCTAATACACTTACCAGTTCGAAGGGAGAGGAGAGAATTACTCCTCGCAGTGTGATTATTTCTACCGGGCCAGTGCCGGACGATTGACAACCTTACGATTGGAAAAATGAAGCCTAAACAGATTAGCAATGCTGTGCGATTTATAATAAAGAGAGCACAGGTAGTATCTGTACGTTCTCACGTATGTTGTTCTCCTATAACACTAGATTTTTAGGCCTTTTTCCCGCCGTTTACGCTCGCGGACTTAACAGTGTATCCCTTCAACTGACATTTTATGTCGACACTTTTTACCGTTTAATTTACATGGGATAGTTTGTCTCGGAAAACTACCTTTTTCTGTTGTCCCCCAATTCTCTGGTTATTTGTTCGAATCTCCCATCTTCCCGCGTAATCTGACTACTTTTATTACTGTGCACCTTGTAACGATCAACAGAACTGACAGGATTGTTCAAATGGACTGAAAGGACATTTGGCGGGATCTGAGATGGAGTAGGTGTCATCACGTGTTCGTACGGGTGCCGGCGTCCCTCTCACTTTTATCTGCACAACGTTCAGAGTATCTGTACCGTTCACAGTAACGCACTCACTCATCCTTTCTCGTCAGCACTCCCATGGCTCTTCCCTGCAGGTGCCCGACAGCGCTGCACTGCCCACCGGTTGTTAAGCCGACAGTTCGGTGTTCCCCCTCTATCCAGACAGATCATAGAACGTTGTAGCACTGCACATATTCGTATACACTATACTTTTGTAACCGCTATCATGATTCTTTTATCGTTATTGTATCCCTATCGTACAATTGCCTCGTTTCATATTCTGATTGTTCGTGCAGGCGAGCCAGCCTTTCTAATGATCCTGTTCAGCCATTTCCCCACTGGAATCTCTCCAAGCGTGTCACACTAATTAGTATTTGTATTCTTCAGCGTTTTTGGCCGCAACAGCCTCGATACATTTGGTTGCAAGTGCATTATTAAAACTTTGCTAATCATCGCACATTACAGAACCGTGTTTCTGCCCAAATAGGCTGATTTATAACACTCCTACTTACGGACGGGGCGAAGTAAAGCCAACTCAGGCAATTTAATCTAGACAGGCTATAAAGTGGCTAGATGAAAACAGAACTCTACCTACCCGAACGAGCTACAGTTGGCTGCCGGATATATTCTACACCAGCTATAAGCCCGGACGCGTATTTCGCCGCAACTCTGTCGCTGCTCGACACAACTACATGGGGTTTCAAATTATCAATGGATCCCGAACATTTTCGCCATGTGGTTTTTAGTGTATACTCGAGTTTTGAAATTTCACCCATTTTACTTTCCTTAGATAGCAATCGCTAACTTGGAAAAAGTTATCCGAACATAAGTTGTTTGGACTCTGTGTATAAGTTGGTATTAAAATTTCAGCCGAGATCCATCAGCGAACACTCCTACCAGCAATTACTAGCCGAGCAGTCCCGATACCTTAAAGCTTCTGAGACCAGCCCGCAGTCGGTCAGTAGTCAGTATCTGTCAGTATACTTGAAGTAAATGAAAGAAGTCCTTTAGAACTCCATTTAAACGGCCCAGGTATGCATGAAAAGCAGCCAATTTGGATATTTTTTACAGATAGTTTAAGTAGGCAGAATGCATAAAACTAATAAAGAAAGAAAAATTTTAAAAAGGTGCGGCATTTGCGAAGTAACAGTGAGCAACAAGTTCCCTGCGACGGGACTAAGAAATTTTCATCCGAGTTAAACTTAATATGAACAAAGCAATCTATTGAAATCAAGGGAGTAGTATGTTATAGTTATTCCGGTAACGCATGAGGCCGGGTTTAGGAAGCTCGGGTGATTCTCCAGACGTCCAGGCACACAGTAGAGGAATTCACAGCATACGTCGGCAAAGAATTCCACTGACGAATGGCTTTGGAAGGAAAAGAACGTAGATTTGTGTGACACAACGGGTGTAATCAGGTTAACTTAAGCAAGCCGCCTCGTACAACCTTTGACAAGGTACTCCCAGGAATAGCCGAAGCGCTTTCAATAACGAGTACGAAATCCCAGACCACCCACTATGCAAAAACGCATCTCCTTTCACCAACCGTCTTAGAACCCAACACCACCAAGCCAAATAAGCTTGCGCGTGCAGATTGCGATGGATGTCTTAACCTAGCCACGCGCGTAATGCGTTTAGAGGGAAGCCTTGAATTTTACGCGGAGATACTAGCAGTGCTCATAAAGCACAATAAGACAACACCACCGGATGCGGCGCATGCAGAGGACAGGTCAGTGGTTGATAAACCAGGAAACCACGAGTCCAGCAGGGCCAAACGCAGACGCATACGCCAGCAGAGGGGCTGCTGAAGAGCAACCTGCTAAAGACCAACCAAAGCCCTCAGTTTTATCGCTAGGGCAGCACCTGGAGCACGCCATGTGAACAAAAAGCAAGGCAACCACTCCAAGAGGATACGGCGCATGCAGAGGACAGGTCAGTGGTTGATAAACCAGGAAACCACGAGTCCAGCAGGGCCAAACGCAGGTGTACACGCCAGCAGAAGGCGGATGCAGAACGGCCTGCAAAAAGACCAACCAAAGCCCTCAGTTTTATCGCGAGACAGAACTTGGAGCACGCCATGTGAACAAAAAGGAAGACAACCACTCCAAGAGGAGACTTTTTGAAGAAAAGGAAAAATGAATTGGACCAAAGAGCAAACGGTAACTTAGAAGAAAAATGCTACCAGCAAAAGGTCCATAGAATCTTTCACAGATCTAGACTTCGAAACCCCCTGCTGCTACTCTGCTTCAGTGCGATGTGACCACGGGCCATGCTCGAGCAAACCGTAAGCAACATATAGTGATACAGGGTGCACCAGAATCAATGGCTACAGTTGCTGGGGATAAGGTGGAGCACGATCGAGGTCTCATTCGGCAGTACGCTAAATCACTGCTAAGGGGCACTGAATCTGTAAAAAATTCTGAAAAACATTTAGAATAGGCAAGGATCAGCCGCCGAATGGTTCGAGCTCTCGGCCACGACCATTAAAGGTCATTTGGGACACCGAAGCGCAGGCACAGCTTATGCTGGAAAGAAAGTCGTCTCTGCGGACCGTGCATGCTGGAGTTTTTCTTTCAGCCGGATTATGAACCAAAGGAACGCAGGAAAATGCGACTTTGGAAAAACGAGCTAAACGACCGAAAGAACAAAGGCGAAACCGGCCTACAAATAAAAAGGAGGAGAAATAGTCCACATCGAACGAAATTTTCTTTGGCCGGAAGTAGTCAGGCGGAAAAACTTAACCAAGGTCAACCGGCCGGTTCTGGAAGATAACACAAGCAATAGTGGCCGCTGCCTCGAAATCTATTATACCAATTGTCAGAGTCTCTTCAATAAACTTGACGAACTCAAAACAATAGTATCTGAGCAGAAACCGCATATAATTGCATTAGCAGAGACTTGGCTGACCGAAGCAATAGGGATCAGCGAAGTCAGCATTGAAGGCTATCAACTGTTCCGCTGCGACAGATCTCAACGTAGGGGCAGAGGAGTAGCACTTTATGTAGCCAATGAAATTTCCTGTTGTCAGAGGGAAATTGCAGACATAACCCTACGACGATATGAAATAATTTCATGCAAAATTAAGATAAGGCAACATCCGGCACTCAATATATGTGTTGTTTATCGGCCTCCCGGCTCCAGCGAAAGTGACGACGTAGAACTGCTAAGTTCACTGACGGTTATCTGTAAACAGGAAAAATCTATTACTCCTGGGTGATTTCAACGCTCCTGGCATCGATTGATGAGGCCTGGAGTAAAGGCCGCAGCAGCACCTTTCAATTATCAACTACTTCAGTTTTCTTTGGACGAATATCTCATTCAACACATAGACTTCACAACCCGACTGCAGAGAAGGCCAAAGATCAAACTGTCTAGATCTCTGTTTTTAGTAAAGAAGAGGGATCATAAGGGAAGTGAACTCACAACCGCCACTAGGGTTAAGCGACCACGTTGCTTTTTACCTGCGTGTGTTACCTATTGTCTCCAAAATTGCAAATAAAGAGGCGCATAAATATTTGGAAAGCCAATTTTGAAGAAATGAGACGTACCGCTTCCGCAGAAAACTGGTTACCCAGTACGAACGATACAAATGAATTATGGCAGCATATCCAGGGGACTGTAGAGCGCTTAATTGAAGTCCATTGCCCAATGAAAGTAATAAGACCATGTGCCAGACCTCCATATGTCAACCAGCCGATAAAAAGGGCCATGAAGAAGAAAACAAAGGTTGTGGAAAAAGTACGAGCATTTTTCAAGATTCAACATCACTTGCCGAATATAAAGCGCAACGAAATATATGCCGCAAGGAAATACGAAATTCTAGAACTGCCTTTGAGCGTCAACTTACAACACAAGCCACAATATGTCCAAAGAAGTTTTATGGCTACATCCGCAGTCAAAGGAAGCACCGGGACGACATTGCAACGCTAAGGGATAACCTAGGGAACGTAGTAACGGAAGGACCGCGGAAAGTAGAGTTACTGTCAGAGTTTTTTTCAGATCGGCGTTTACGATGGAATCCCCGACGATAATTCAGGAGAAGTGGGCGAAGGTACAGCGGTTATTGAAACTGTTACCTTTTTCTGTCGCAGACGTAAGACATGTCCTCAGTCACATCAAATCAGACAAGTCTCCTGGACCGGATGGGACCCTGACTGATACTTAAAAGAACTGTCGACCGAGCTATCGGTGCCTTCTTTCAATTCTGTTCGAGCTTTCCATGCGAACAGGGGACTTGCCTTTGCAGTGGAAGACGGCCAACATCGTACCGTTATATAAAGGGGAGGTAGCAAGATGTCTACAAACAGCTTTCGGCCCATAAGCTTGACTTGCCTTTCCTGCAAAATGATGGAGGTCCTTGTGAAGCAGGCCATACTAAGATTTTGCGATGAAAGTGACATCATACAAAATTTTTCAACACGGCTTTCGGCGAGGGCGCTCCTGCCTTTCAAATTTACTGACTTCAATTGAGGCCTGGACAAGTGCTTTAGAAGAGGGCTTCGAAGTGGACGTAGTGTACATCGATTTCCGCAAAGCCTTTGACAGCGTGCCCCATCAACGCCTTTTTACACAAACCGAGCGTTCTTGGCATCAAGGGGAAAAATTTTTTGGACTGGATCAGGTCATCTTTTAGTTGGTCGAAAACAACGCGTTTGCATCGGGGGAGGATAAATCGGACTGGGTTGACGTAGTTAGTGGGGTTCCTCAAGGCTCCGTTCTCGGTCCTCTACTCTTCATTCTCTATGTAAAATGACAGCCTTCAAGAACTGGACTGCGGTAAAAATCATGTTCGCCGATGACGTTAAACTATGGCAGGTCATTAAGCACCCAAGCGACCGAGATGCTCTGCAAAATAATCTTTGCAAACTGCAGACGTGGTCTGAGAGATGGCTGCTGGATTTCAATGTGCAAAAAGTGTGCCGTCCTCCACCTGCGTCCAACAAACTACCCTATCCCCCAAAGCAGCAGGACATATCACCTGAAAAACATCCAAATTCCCGTAGCATCTACGCAAAAAAGACCTAGGCATTTGGATACAGAGTAATCTGAAGCCCCTCATTACAGTCTGTCAAAGCCGCAAATAAAGCCACGGAGTGCTGCACGCTATCAAAAGGGCGTTTCTAGCCTTCGATGAAGATCTCTTTGGCAGAGTGTACGGCACATTTGTTCGACCACACCTAGAGTATGGCATACAGGCGTGGCGGCTATGGCTAGCAAAGGACACAGCATGTCTGGAGAAAGTGCAGCGTCGGGCAACAAAGCTAGTAAGAGGTCTAAAAACCACACTTACATAGATAGACTGGCATGCCTAAATTTATTCCCTCTGCATTACAGGCAACAAAGAGGGATCTTTATCCTAGTTTACAAGATAATAAACGGTCTTTGAGAAAGGATTACGCTTTGAAGACATATGTTTCAGTGGCACCTCTCGCCTCATCTCCGTGGGCACACAATGAAGCTGCGCACGAAAAATGTCCAAGCTAAACCTCCGCTCCGAATTCTTCACGCAACGTGTCATACAACAGTGGAACAACCTTCCACAGTCAGTCGTGGAGGCAACTTCCCTTCAAATGTACAAACAACGCTTGGATAATTACATGCGTCCCCTCCCTCTCCAAGTCTGAACTCTAAAAACCAGACATATATTGTAAAAACAATGCTACTCTCCTCCCCTCAAGTCTGACCTCTAAAAAATTCAGACATATATTGTAAAAAACAATGCTACTCACTGTTTGCCAATACTATGTTAGTAGTGGTAAATTTACACGTGCTAAATAGGGTTTTCAAAGGCATTGCCTATTATCCTCACCAAATAAACTGAAAACTAAACTGAAAACTGAAACAAACCCGTTTCAAGCTGACAGTCATGTCTTTGGAAATTGGTTTCTGCTGCCATTTCAAAGAGATCTTTCCAGTTGACAGCCAGTTCCAGTCCCCTCAGCAAATAAAACGCCGCTATAAAGTCACCTCTGTCCTGTCTATAGTGGAGGGGATAGAGGTTAAAGGCGGTCAAACGCTGCTCATATTTACATTTTTTGGGTTCATGAACTACCTTTGTATCACGTCTTTGTACACCTGTATCTTTCCCTGGCCATGGCCGCCAAGCCTGTACTGCATGTCCCAAGTGCGGCCACACATATGCTCCACATACTTTAACGAAGATATCCACGTTTAAGTTAGCAAACGTTTTTCGTATCACGCTCATAGTTGACATTGCACTCGCTGTGACTTTGGAACACGGCGTTTTTACGCTGAAGTCGTCTTTGTTGAATATGCCGAGGTCTTTTTGCACAAAAAACGTGCAGTACTGTAACCCCTCGCAAGATTTGTTTGAGCGGGCCTCTGACGATCTGAGTGGCCCTGGTCTGAAACTAATTACTGACGTGCGAATCAACATTGTCTTAAATGTCCCTCCACCCTCCGCCCAAACCGAAGATTACCACCAAATACCAATATCCAATGCATGAATAAGGCCCATTTATTTCTTGATAGGTAACTGTCGCTTGTGAATATAACACAGCTATTCTGCAGAATTTAACTAATTTAAAGCTGAAATGTTTGTATCAGTTTTAGGTGCGAGTTTTAAGAAGCCCTGTTCCGAAGCATTTAATCCAAATTTGCGCATTAGGTATCTGCTTAATGGTATTATAATCTGTTCCATTTCTTTTTTTGCTCCTTGTCATCACTCGATGGCAGTGTTAAACTGCAACGCATTATGCTAGCGGAGTTCTCAATGCTGGAAACACTTCCTAGTCGACGGTGCTGGAAGTGAAGATTCACCCGGTTTTGATTATTAAAACTGTCTCTGACGATGAATTCGAGCGAGAATCCGAAATGTTAGGCTCTTGTTCCAGTGGTCATGTCTCATTCTTCGGGAATGCAAAGGCTTGTGCGTGGTCTTATGCTCCATTTATTGATCCTCCTTTTACCGCGAAAATGATGACATACACAACCTACGGTAAAAACACAGAACACTCGTACTAATTACGCCTTCGCCGGCCCTCCTTCAAAACTGTGAGTTTGTATACGCTGTGTGCCAAATTTCATCAGGATATTTAGGCATTTCGATTGAAGTCTGATGACAGCGCTGCTCCCGCAGGTCAAGTCGTTGAATCTCGGCACGTGAGGCCTTTTTACAGTGAAATTCACTGTCAGGTAAAATTTATCGCAAGATGGACAATTTTCGGTCAACGTATGTCACGCCAAGAAGCCACCGTTAGCCGGTGTGTGTGAGACAAGGAGAAGTCGAACAGAAAATCGATTAACTTAGCTTGGCGTTGAGTCCGTATGCGTGCACATAAAACATGTACGGAAGCCACACAAGTCATAGAAATAAAGTGTGAATAAGAAAAATGGGAACGTTGCCTAAGAGTTAGCAAAGCATAATTAAACAAATTTCTCTGATAGCAGAATTACAGGAAGGGTATAAAGCTGCCTTTTGGACAGGATACCGATTTTTTTATTGTGGCAGTTGGACGCACACCGATCGCGTTATGAAACCAACTCGTTCCGATTGTGCATTGGGGCTGATTCCCGAGCCTTACCAGCTGGTGTACAAGGGCTTGTAATATAGGCAAAATACCACTACCAACAAAGAGAAGGGAAACTGGAATATTCATTTCTGGCTTAATAGGCGTCATCAGTCAGCTATAACGAATCAAATTTCAAATATTTTGAGTGACCGCACTGCGGATGTCTCAAAGATAGTCTGCGCTGCGCCTTTAAAACAGGCACAGGAAAACTCACTTTCCTTAGTTGGAAAATTTCTGAGGTAAATGCCTGCTTAAACTGCTCACCGCAAAGGTTTGCATATTGAATTCGACTCCAAGGTCGCCTTCCGACTGGAAGATTTTTGAACGGTCTGTCCGTTCTCATAATTGCATCAAACGAAAGTGGCATGACGCCTCTCAGATTCTATCACAACCTGCGATAAAAAGAATGACCGGGACTCATTATCCATTCAATTATCAAAAACACAGTAGAGTTCTTACTGATTGGAACGGTTTTTCTGATTAAGAATCTAAATAAAAAAGTTCTATGTCGAAGAGCCTCTGAAATTGGCAAAAGATAAAAGTGGTCATGCTTACGAAAATAAGGTGGTTTTTTTTATTGGCGAAATGAGGCGAAAAACAAGTGTTTTCATGAGCTTGCTCATTACCCACGTTCGTAATTCATTTCACCACTGTCATCACCTTTTTCTTTAGGACTGGTAAGTTCTGGTTCACTAAGTTGTATGGTCAGGTGCAGAGGTTTTGACGCATCTTCACGGAGGAAGTTTATTTATTCAAAATTGCTGTTGCATTTGCTTTTTTTCGGCGGAGACGATCACGATGCTTGTATTCCCATTTCAACCTTAAAGTGCACTCTTTTTCTTCTCGTGAAAGGGTTGGAATAGCTTTCTTAGGGTTATTCAGGTATGGGATATTTTCCTCCATACATAATCAACAGGACTTCCTTGGCTTTAAATATTTAGCCCTTTCTGCCAATATGAACTTCAAAGTGCGTTACACTTAACGAGCATATAGAAAGCTCTAAAATCTTGAATACAGAGATGACACGCCTGAGTCTCAGAAACCAACAGCTTTCTGCACTTAAACGAACGAGCTGCCCTGGGAAGCATTCACGCGTTCGGGGCTAGAAACTCTAGCTTATTTGAACCAATCACCTTCGTCGAGTGTGTCAATCGATTGGCTCCCTCACGCGTCAGGTGCCCTTATTATCATCCGACGCAAAAGCCATGCTTGTCCACGCTGGCATAACAGCACTGCTTGTTCTATCAAATGTTTGCCTGACGAATGGAGACGCTGGATTTCCATCCGAAGTAGAACAACAGTACATCGTTCGCCTTCACAATTACTACCGGAGAAAAGTTGTTCCACCAGCCGCAGACATGCAAGCCCTGGTAAGTAAAAAGTGCTTATGGAAGTCATGCGTATTGACACGACTGCACGAAAAAGTAATATAAATGCATGCTTCAGATGTGCACTGCCGTCTCGATTGGTTGGGGCATCAAATTAGAAAAGTAAAAAGGCTTGTTTTGCCGCCAGGAACGTTAAGATGTGAGTTATTTCAGAGGAGGTCACAAATACTGTTGCCAGTATGCTCAAGTTAAAGCAGCCTGTCTTCCTCATCTTCTAGTAATAAACTGAAGCAAGGTGACAAGAGCATAGATCAAGTGCAGCGGTTGCCTAGGTATTCTGTTGTCACACGCATTTTTCCCTCCTCAGATACAACAGATAATTCGACCGTCTCAAGCAGCTACAACAAATTTGCTATCTTATAAAATTTTAACCGAAATTCTGAAACGTTTTTTTTTTCAATAAGAAATGATTACGGCGTAAGCACAATAGCCTCAATCATGGAAAAAGTTGCTTAGGATTACTTGTCCCGGATTTTATTTTCACTTCCGTCCTTCAGTTACCTGCATTACCGTTTAACTCCGTTCAGATTTGCTTTCCCTTACACGGACCCGGGAGGTGGATTTCCTTGCCCTTTACCCCATGGGATAGCTTGCCCGTTTCCTTTCAATTCTGTGGATTCAAATAAGCACATTTATAGTGGATAGCTAGCTTTGAATTACCCCTACCTTCTTAGTTCTGTCTTCTCCTAAAACTCCTTTAACCTCGGTTTCCGTAAGGCAGTTTGCTTCCTTACAATGGTCTCAGTGGGACCGCCTATTGTGTTTTCACTCGTGCCATCTGGTCTCGTGCCTCCACTGATAGTCACCGTCCAGATGCGTGGCCGCCGAAGAACTGTCGGGAATTTTTTACGGCAGTAAATTCTACCGTTTGGGAAAACAATCACAACCTCACTCACACGGATTTCGAAGTGCTGACTCCATTTTTTGCACCAATTCCCAAAACCAAGTTCCTTGTGTTTGTTCTGTCATACCCATAAAACCCCTTTTATCTCGGTTGCCGTAAGACAGTTGGCCTTGCTTGCAATATTCTCAGTGTGTCCAGCGATTGCACTTCCAGTAAAATTACTTACTAGGGTTTTTATATTAATTACTGCACGACATAATCCCAAGATTTTTCAATCACCTCAAAATTCCGGCTTTTGAACAGGTTTCTTTCTGACCGCCTTAAAAAGCCATACGGCAAGATATTATTATCTAAGTAGTATAACATTTTTCAGTGCATTTTAATGCCTCTATAACTTCAAATATTTATTCTAGAAAACAGCATATAATATTCCTTTTTGTACTTATTTGATAGCAAATTACATCTTCAAATGTTATAACTAAAGTAAGGGTTTAATTCGGTTTAAAAAAACTTTAAAGTTCCAGCATATTTTTTTGAAAACAACCTACCGTTACACCTGCATTCGGGGTTTCCCAACTGCAGGCTGTATTTTGTCCGTACAAGGGAAATTTCGCATTTATATACGCTTTTAAGATGCTTTATGATTAGAAATTACCTGGCCTTAAAAAATCTTATAATTATAAACTTCAGAAGACCAATGGGCGAGCATAAGTATCTTTCGGTAAATTATTCTTGGGGACGGGGTGCAAGTTAAAACGTGCGAGCACTAATGTTCCCTTCATACAAATGGGGTTTCTGAATAGGGGAGGGTAATAAGAGCCAGAAGGTTAGGCGTTCCAGGGGTGGGGGAGGAGAGATAGAGAGGATGCGGAGGAGTGCCTGCAGTTACGCGAACATTAGCTACACTAAGCGGGGAGCCTCGAGGAGATTATTTTCTGTGCACGAGACCGGCCTCCTCAGCCTGCTGGCGGTCTCTTCGGCTATTTGCCAGCGGCCGCTGAACAAGTGGCTTTGGGTAGTTTGATGGAGGCTTCGCTAGGGTGCACAGGACGCCCGGAATCATCCCTATGTGTGCGAGAATATCGCAGGTTAGGCTCTTACCTTCACATTTTCTCAGCCGTGCCGGGAGGTGTTCCCTTGTGCTCTTGGATAGGCACCGACTCATGCGACCAATATAACCTGCTGCACAAGAGCAAGTAAATGCGTAGATACACATGGAGGTAGTCTGAGCTGGCAGCTCAACCTTACCTTCTCCGAGTAAAACAGGGGTGGACACGAATAAGATCCGTACTCTCGCTGCTGGGAAGGTTCCTGAAACGGTTTGGTCCAGGCGCCTTCTCAGGAGTTTACTAGTCGCATCTCCCTTGAAACGGGACTTTGAGGAACAGGGTCTTCTTTCTATAGTAATGTGTTGTGCATTTTACTGGCATCAAGCAATTATTCGTTCTAATAATTCTATCAGGATACCCGTTCCCAAAAAAGCATGTCCTGGAACTTTCGAAGCTCCTCCTCAATACCGCCTGCCTAACACCAAATTAGACTGCCCTTCAACTGGAGGGGGTTAAAAAGACATTAAAACCCGCACTTATTGTCCAAGCGTGCTTAGGGCTTCGATTGGGTGCCTCAGACGCTTATAAATGCACCATAACATCGGCAGCCAAGCCACAAACCCAGTCTGATGGCACCGGCTATGGACGTGGCCAAATACCGACTATCATTTTAATGGTATTCACAAGTTGCGCGCGAGGAACCCGTGGTAGCCAAGATCGAAGGAATTATGATCTTCTGTATCTTGAGTTAGAAGTCTTCCGAGACACGGTGCTCACTCAAATGTCAGTCAGCCTCGGAGTGGATACCCTACAGAATCCTGCACGTTTCCTCTACGGCCATCATGGCTCTAAAACTCTCCTCCTCCAAACCAAAGACTTAGTGAAATGTAGCTTCAGTGGTCCTGAAAGCTTTCATCTGCCTTCCAAGTAATCTTGGCAAGGATGGGTATGCATTCTGCACTAAAAAACGATAATAATGATAATGCCAATAGTAACGTCACGGCTGCTTTCACTATAAGGGAGACCATAGCCACTACGACCTTCACATCTGGACAGAGATAGGAAGCGTGGAATTTGGACGCCAGTTGAGAAGATAGTTTAGTCAGTACAGAAAGATTGGAGGACAGATTGGAACAAGTTGGTAGCCGGTCGAGGGCACACGCCCGGCGTCCAGAGCATCAGGTTTTAATTTTTCATTCGCCTTACTACTTCAAACGGATTACTCACGCGCAATTCCCGAATACCTTTAAAACGATAGTCGTTAGTTGGCCATGTTCATCATCCATAGCCGGTGTTATCAGATTGGGTGTGTGGCTTGGTTGCCGATATTTCGATGCATTTATAGGTGTCTGAGGCATCCAATCGAAGCCCTAAACACGCTTGGACAATAAGTGCGGGTTGAACTTGTAGTCCAGGGTCATGATTACGTGGCTTGACGTCTTTGTTCCGTGCCCGGTTGCTTCAAACAGTCACTTGACTCTATAGCCTAGTTGAATGCAACACGCGCTCATTTAGACGGTCACAGTCGTGCCTGCCCCGCTTGAACATGCCACCACTCGACTAATGCCAATTCCACCACGTGATACGAAGATCCTTGAATCTGCCTCCACAAACCCCTAAAAGTAGCTGAACCCGTTGTCACTCCCTTACTCCCAGAGTTTGCCACCCCGGGGGTTCGAAACCGCGACCTGGTGGCTAGAAGTCCAACGCCTTTACTACTGAACTGCGGGCTCGTTTCCCTGCCTGTTGCGATTGGGTATATTAAGGGTGGTAATGGAACCTCACCGATCGTCTTATGGGACGTATCCCATTGTGCCTTTGGGCTCACTCTCGAGCCCCGCCATCAGCCGCACAGCGGATAGTATTATGAGTAGAATTACAGGTTGTGGGCTCCAGCCTCAGGGGTTGTGATGCTCAGGGTTGTGTATGGCTGGCTACTGACTGCTAATAAGCAAGAAATGGTCATTTCAGTCTCCCTTGTTGCGTTATTCAGTCATAGACATATAAGTGTGACCGAGCAATCACGGTTGAAGTCGTAACAGAAGTAGTTAGCGAAGCTACTCAGTCCCGCTTTGGAGTGTAAGGGGAAAAGCACCAGCAGGAGTCTTGCATTCTGAACTGAAGCAGAGCAGACGACCGAGGCGAGAAAACAAGGGGCCTCCTCAAACACCCGACCGGTTGAAAGAGGTCTCATTCTACACCGAGGCCTGAGCGTGAGGAAAGGGCAGCTCATTCGCTGTTAGACTGCACTACTTAACCGATTGAAAAATTCCCGCAAAGGAGTGGAAGAAAAACCTGCAGGAGTGTTACGTTTAAGCCACGGGGGATCTCCGAGCACCGCAATAACCCGACCGAGTCCCGTGTTGGAGGAGAAGGGGAAAGATACCAGTAGGAGTAGAGTTATCTGTACAAAAGTCTGGTGTTGGCCAGGGCCCCCGACGCACTACCGACCCTAGGCATCCGCTAGAGCTATGCGGACGTGAATGAATAAGCGTCATACTAGAGTCAGCTTAGTGATCTGATTGGACGAGTATCGAGTTTGTGGGCGTCTGTAATGGACTGTCCAAACGCCTTTATGTTCCAGCAGCTTGGGGCCATGATCAAAGGATTCCTAGCGTGGCATCGGAACCAGAGGCGGAAGGAGCATACGCCTGATGGTTTGAGAGAGAATGAGAGACGTCAGGCCAATAAACACCATGTTCCAATGATCACATTCTTCTTCTTCTTCTTCTTCTTCTTCTTCTTCTTCTTCTTCTTCTTCTTCTTCTTCTTCTTCTTCTTCTTCTGAATAAATCCGTTCGCGTTTGTCCCTGCTGCTAAAATGTTCTCGAGGACTCAACTGCCCTTTTCGGGATATATTCGAAAACGAAGCACAACAACAAGAACAACGCGAACTAGAAAACGAAAAGCACCATCGATGGCAACGTGCGTAGTTAAATGAAAAACAACCGTATTTTCATTCCTAAATCAAATTAGATCACCGAGCACCACCGAAAAGTGACTCTGTAGTGAGTTTTGTCTTCGACTGACGTATATGCGTGCCAGCTATTGATTGAGAAAAATAAGCTGTGATTCGAGATTCGCAAAGAGCAAGAAATTGTTCCAAGATATTTTACATGCTTTTGAAAAAGCGTAGGCAGGCGGACACAAGGCTGAGGCGCAGAAGAAGGAAGCAGCCCATCCAGCAACCACGGGCTCACGGCGCTTGGTCAGTCAGCTTCAGCGCTGATGCGAACAATTGTTCCGACGTTCACAAGCCCTGCACCGCGCTTGACCTGGTTGACGGACGCACGTCAAACGTCAGGCAATAGTCTCTGCTCGCATTGTTTTATTAATGCTCAAATTTGGAGTCGATCTTTCGAAATTACGTTTTTTCGCCTCGGTCTGAAATCCGATATGAATATTCAGTTTATTTGGTAAGGACAATAGGCGATGCTTTTGAAAATCCTATTGTTTACACACCAGTTAGTTGGATACAGCAGTACACACCGAAAGACGGATCTCACGATTAAAATACTACTCATATGAAACAAGTAACATTGGTTTTCTTCACAAAGCAAACTGTCTGAGGTTCACGGGGTATTTAGTAGAGGTTCAGACTGTAGAGGGAAAACAGTGGACATATGTAACCATTCACGCGTTTCTTGAAGGTAAAATTAATCAACTACTGCATAATAAACGCGAAATATTCCCAGGCTGTCAACAGGCAGCATAAATACTATTTGTGCTGTCAGTTTGGTAAGCTTGCTTTCAGAGACAATGGCTTGATTTTCCGTTTCGGATAAAGCCCTTCTGCTCTACTGTGGTTTCTCTCTAGACTCAACTTCATTTGTGCTTTTAGTAGTCAGGGTACACTCGTTACTTTAACTATTACATGCATCCTGTCCTCCTTTCGGTCCTAATTTCCTGTTTGTTTGGTTCATCACCACTTTGGGTATCTACATGGGCAGTAGGTCAGTCTTTTTTCCCTGCCCTGCAATAAGAATGCCTTTAAAACGTACTACTATTAATAATTTCATACTGAATTGAGACCACTCAACTAACCGACAGGATAATATCATACACAAACACAACTCAGGTTTTATATCTTGCAGAGTTGGAGTCCACAGCTGGCCCACATGGCTGACAACCTTGTCCTCAAATGCAATTTTACACTGCCCAATGTGAAGGAAATTCCCGAATTTTGGGGAACAGGAGTCAACATGGCATACTTCCCAAAACAGTATGGAGATCTTTGGAAGTTTGCTATACCCTACTGGCTGGATCACGGAACAAACTTTGACATGCCCACGCGAACCTGTATACGCCAACCCTGCACTTCGTATCGTGTCGTACGTTCAGAGTGCATAACTCGGCAAATAGTGCATGAAAATATTCACTTAATTACTTTCCGTAGGTTGTATCAATTTGGTTTAACGGCTTAGTGGTCTTGGGTCGTACCATGTGTATGCTTATAGGCATCCTCTGTATATTGCGCCATCAGGCTGCAATAGCTCCTTAATTGTGGCCTCAATGACACTCGCAAAAATGTGAGATCTCAGCCACCCACTTTCGAGGGAACGACTGGTGTGTTGTGTTTGGGGTCAGTTCGTGTATGATCCACGCGTAGAGGAGGCCCCTGGTTAAGTCAGCCACTGCGCCCATCCCTCCCACCAGACAACTGACCGGCTCAGACAGTAAAATGGTGCCCAGAAGTGGAAAAAAGCGTAAGTTGAACGTCTCAGCGCATTTTCCCCGCTGTAATTTGACAAACTTGACGGTATAACGGTGCGTTACAAGTCGTGACGCAGAAGGCGAATCTGTGAGTCAGTTCAGTGTGTGGTTTGTGTGGAGTGGCTGACTGGCGGACTGAAGGTCAGACTGCAATGGTTCCTTCTTACTCGACCCTTTATGGCATTCCCACTCCGTGGGATCTGAGGTAAAGATGTAGCGGCACGCTCAGATATTGGGTCATTGGTGCCACAGCCAACTATGCCCCCTCCCGCCTCCGGTTTTCTTGACTTGGTTATAACACTGGGTCTAGAGGCAGGAGAATAGGAGTGTGTGTGATAGATGCCTTGCAGGTCTTCTATTACTGTAACCTAAATCACGCGCAGGTAACAATCCCTGCACCAACGTCACTGCGGGGCACACCTTAGACCTCGTTGAAATCCACGCTCGAGTTGTCATTACACCTGTCTGGTGATGCAGCACGGTTGAATGGCTGGCTGAGTTTACGTGAGCACTTTTCAGCTGACTTGAACAGCTGAGTCATGCGCGGTCGCATTTTTCTTTCACTTTATATCGGACTATCTGCGTCCTGGACGAAACTCTACTCTATGGGTTTGGTAGACCGGCAGAAGCTTGAAGGATCCTAGGTCAGTGATAGAAATCCTTCAGCCAGCGTCCTCAAAATTCTTGAGGAGTTTGCGGTGCGGACCGAGTTAATCTGGACATTTTGGCTTTTAACAGCAGTGGAGAAACAGGGGAGGGATTGTATCCGTATCAGTATATTTGAGGGAGATGTAGGTGAGTCACCTATGAATTCCCTATTTGTACATGCGAGTTGAGGTATCAAAAAATAGTATCTCGATATGTTGGCGAGACCAACATAATGGAACATAGTTGAAAAAGAGCAGACAGTGAAAAAAAACTCCCGGTGATATTTATGAGAAAAAACTGTCGCCCTTAGGGGGGTCCAACGGGGGGCATTGCGGAGGTCACATGAATCAGCCAGATGCTCCCTTGCTGATTGCAGAGTCCGTTGACGGAATTCAAAGGCGGAAATATATGCCCAGATCATCCTCGGTCCATTGCGGTTCGAACCAAGGGAGAACGTTCGTACACCTGATGGACGACGGCCGCCAGTTCCAGCTGATGCGAACTGATTGTAGAGAGGGGCGCGGCGACGTGCCAATATACAGATCCTTATGTTTTGCTACCATACCATGCCTACCTATGGGATTTAGGTAAGCATGCGATATTAGGGTAACTTTATTGTCTAAGATGCTTAGGGATGGGTTAAGGATAAGGGTAGTTTTAAGGCTAGAGTTGGGCTAAAGAATAGGGTTAGGTAAAGAGGGTTAAGTTTACCTTCCACAGACCATGTTATCTGATCCAACTTTCTTTAAAATAATCATCCTGGATTTCCTTTTTTCACCCGTTTACACTCCTGTATTTCGCATATTTTATCTTGCGCGTCTGTTCCAGTACCTCATTGGAGTAATCAAACACACTTTTGCTAGAAAAGTGAGTATTCTCAATGCCTTCCACAGACTTTGTTATTTACCTTGCACATTTGCCCTACTGATAAAACTAATAGTATCATCACTACTGTTGTACAGAAACCCCTGTGCTCTCTTTTCTCAGTGAGCTTACATAGTAGATCCTTGCAAAGGGCGCATGACTGATTACACCGCCACAAAGAGAGCGAAACTGGTGAGGAGGTGCTGTGGGCGAGGTAAAGGTGGAGCCAAAGTTGGGAGCCAAAAAAACAAAAAAATAGACGTTAAAATAACGAAACTGTTGAGTGCGGTCAGGGAGCTTAACATAAATGGGAAGCGGCTAGATAACTACGAAACGCGAAAAACAAGCAGAAGCGAACAATAACATCCTAAATAAGAAACGAGGAAAAAATACAGGAGAAGACATATTGAATGGAATTGCAAAATGCTGTCGTTGTTCACATGAAAACACCAGTGAGGATGGAGGATGATGCTTATTGCCACCGAAAGCAACCAGGAGACACCTAGAAGGTCAGTCCGAATGTACTGACCTTGTTCTGTTGTCGCAGGGATTAACTTGCTATTTACATGGGTCACCGATACTGTATAATATCATCTCCCTCACTCACGAGTACACGCATGATTTATACGGCTTGCAGAATTTTCCCCAAGGTGAAAATTTGGATGGGCTGGATGAAGAGCCCAAGCGCTACATCCACATTCATTCCTATATATTTCGACCAGATCTTTATATAGCATCTTCAGAAAAACGGCAGAAGTTTGAACCCTTCTAGGCATCTTTCATCGGACAGTTTTGAAACAAATTAACGATTTTTGTCCTTTGTTCACAAACATTTTTTCCTAAATTTCAACTTCACAGAAAACCGACCGAATTAGCGCTAATGAGCAGTATTTGAAATGTGCTTTAACAAAGTTGCATATAAAAAACTGGGTATTTTATATGGCGAAATATTGGAAGTGTAGTCAAATGAAGAAGATTCCTTTGGGGTGCCTTAGCAGCACCTCATGTGTGCTGCTTTGTTGGTGGGATGCACCGGTGTCTAAAGTTCAAATCAGGACATTGGCTACTAAATAGTCTCTTGAGAATCAAACTCGTGTCCGCAACGTAGAACTCATAACCTGTCTCCAGGGAAAGAGCAACAAACCCTATTGTCAATCGAGACTTAAAAAACGGTGCTCCCAATCCTTATTCTTTTTATCCCACATATTTAAAAAAACAGTTGAAACAAGGAATCAGCAGAATAAGACCTCGTTAATCGCTTGAGTTTAAATGGGCTTTTCTGAGCACGACATGAATGTTTACGGTTATCTCGGATTGACGAACAGCATTTGCAACGGGTCTTTTGGTAGTGCACACGCCAGACAGCTTTTTGGTTCCAGTCTTTCGTGGTCGAGTTCATGAGAAGTAGCCCAAATAATGCTGCAACAAATGATATGACTGAAGTTTCCCTAATGCTACGCTTGACAAAACGGTAAGCAACTATTCCTGCCTGGCCTAAAAGCTATAACCCAAGCGTTGTTAGTAAAAACTTGAGGTATGAAGGGACGCTTGATAAGCTTAGGTTAGTGCCGAATCTACGGGACAAATCTGAGAGCTGGATGTTGGACAAGTCATGAGGGAACAGAAGTCAATATGGAAGAAGACTGATGGAGAATCGGGATCATTTAGTTATTTGTCTGAGATTTCAAACCCGTACAAGAGGCCGTCAATAGAGAGAAAAGCAGCAAAAACAGGTTCGATAACCAATCACTACTAACGTAAACGTTGACAGAGAGGTACCCGCGAAAAGGGTATTGGAGCAGCTGCTATACACCCGATACATTATGCCTGTTCTGGACTCTTACACGTGTAAGAAAGCTCAGACAAATAAACAAATGGTTCCTGTTCATTCACCTCTACAGACCTCTAACACTGGGTAAATATCAGTAAATTGGTAAAATCAGATTTCTCGCACCAAGTTGGCAAACTGTTTTGTATAGGCGTTTTCGGTTACCGACTAGAGGACGAAGGAGATAGTTATAGAGACTTTGTTTTTTGTTTGCATAATATGCTCTCCTAAGCGTACGAAGACTCAGTGGAATTATTTACTGCAGAACGTGATGCATTCCCTCGCCGTAAGGTGTCCGGCTACTCACCTGTTGAAAATCAGCCAGTCCTCCCCAAACCAAAAACTACTTAACCATACTATTAGATTAGTTTAAGTAAGTCGTTTGTTTTAAAAATAAACGACAATTCTGCTAATGTTGCGCAAATGCTGTGAATGTGTTTTTCGTCATTATTTCATCAATTCCACAGCTTTTTGACCACTCCTGTTTCCCATTTAAGTCGTATGCGTTTTTCATACTAAAATTTCCTGAAAATATTTGCAAATTAACTGCCTTTCATGCAGACCTGTACCATTTAAATAGAGTTTTTGAGGATTTCTCTTATTTACTGCAAGTACACAGATTAACACTGATTAATATAATTATCATACACTGCAAACATTAAGCGAATCATGCGTGGGAAACATTGCAGATCCCAGTTACACTTTACATAGTTTAATGGACAGATTTCATCGAATCCTTGTTTTATTTTTATTTTTCTTCTTCTTCGTCTCCCCAGAATGACACACCACGAGACACAAGTATTGATATTCTGTTAAAAATCTGCTACCTATAAATAATGACTAGCCGTTAACTTATTGGTATAAACCTTTTGATCTTAGGGTGTCTGGGCAGGAGCCCATAACATCGGCTGCTCCGCCAATTGGTGCCCGTCAATTCTTCATGGAATGGAAGGCTACTTCGCCGCCTGTCTCTATGAGCCAAAGTAAGTTTTGCGCAAGCGTGCTGCCTAAGGTATCATTCCCAGGCTTGAATTTCACGTTGAGGCCATCGGGCAGAAACAAGGCAACTTATACGCTGATCTACTTGCCGCATCCAGGTTGGCAGACAACCTAGCTTGGGGCAGGGGAAAAGCAAAAGCTTGAAGTCGGCGATAAATTGATGGGAATAGAACTACGACAGGAAAAGTGTCAAAGTGACTCCAAAGGCGTCAAAAAGATTTATTTTAAGCCACAGTGCAAAAGCGGATGCGGAATGCACCCAGTTTCGCTCTAAACGGTATTTTATTTGGATCCACAAAGAAGAAGGCCAAGAAAGCTAAAGATATTTGACTGGTGCCGTGATTGGTAGTTTTTTTGCAACAAAACCCACGAAACACAGGCGTCAATGTTCTATTGTATTCTCAAAGGTAAACTTCCGTTAATCAACGTTCAAGGCACGACTAACATGGGACATGTTGCTAAGTACAATTACAGTCCCACTTGCGAAGCAATAAATGCCTAGTTGGAGTGAGGTTATTCACTGCTCGTATAAGTTCAAATATGGCATTTTTAAATACTATAAAGATATCTCATTTTTTGTAATTCGTTTACAGAAGGTTACATTTTTCTCACATGTCAGCATTTAAGGGATTGAAAAAAGCTCGTACCTGTGAACATGTTTGATACACTCATAGTTCTTTGCTTCCACTCATATTCCGGTGTTTGCCAGTGCTGCGTGCAAAGTCTATACGACATTTCGACCGATGCTAATGATGATATTCAGCGCGTGCCCCACGGAGTAAGCGTGGCAACGCACAGTGAGGTAGATTTGCGCAGCATCTGTAAAACTCTCTTATTTCACGCACATTACTCCGACAGAATAACAATCAACAAAACCGACAGTCGAATGTTCGAGTTCGTCAGCCAGCGGGTGATTAAATTTGGTGTAGTGGTTAACGGAGTGGCGAGGCCTGTGTGTAACGCGCACCACCTGATACACATTTGCGGCATTAGTTTTCGTTTCTAATGCAATCTGCGCAGTCCAGTAAAGCGTGCAAATCTCATCACCGTTATGGTGCCAGTAAAATTTCCACCATACCTCCGATATATAATATGCAGTATGGGATCGATATCATAAAAGTTACCCGAGTTTAAGAAAGACTGATAATCACGCACAAAGCAGTAGAAACGAATGAATCAAAGCTTTGAACTAATAATTATTGACTTCGGGCGAATTTAAAAGCAAAAATCACGAATAAAAGTACTATTAAGTTTTTTAAAAGTGCATATATTTTTTATAAAATCAGAACATTCCGAAAATATCGAAATTAATTGTCAACTCTTTTCGCTCGACGTCATCGATACGGACGTAACCTCACAGAAGGTTTTCTTAAGATCACATGTTGACGGGCCAGCCAGTGACAAATCAATTTAAATAGAGGTGTCAGATGCAAGTCAAACATACAATTATATGTTTATTAAGTGAACTAGTAGTGAATACATTACAACTTTGGGCATGAAATCACAGATTTGCAAATCGGAATTTTCAGTATCGAAAGAAATTCGGTTTTATAAAATGGCCTGCTTGCTTACACCTTGTTTAATCGAATTTGCATGCAGGAAAAAAAAGACGTGACAAGTTCAATTTGGTAGAAATTTAGATTACCCTCTTATCAAAGAAAAAAACGTGCGGATGAGCAAATTTAGTCTAGGATAGTTATTAGCCGATGAACAGCCGGATTGCAAACGCTGATTTAAAAAAAAATTTATAAACGGGCTGTACTGAGACTGTGCATCGTTGAAATACTATATAAAATTATCAGTGCCACATTCTAAGATGCAATCACATGCTAACCAACCGCCACAAAGAAAAATCCGAGGAAACGATGCAGACAGAGCAGCTTTTTCGCTTTTTGAGTCGTATGAACTGTGGAGGGGAGTTCCTGGCATAAGATTGGAAATAAAACTGGTATTCTGTCTTTGGTTTCTAAATAGCTTTTTAATTCCCGACTAATTTTAAGCTCAGCTGAGTACCCAAATTGTATGCAGCCGAATAGGTGGTAACCCGAATATTCACGAGTTTGCTACGCTTTCAGAATCACTCACCATATCTATTTTCCCCATATCGAACCTTGCTGTTCCCAAAGTTTACAATGTAATCCATATATAAGCATTAGTACTGATCGCTATAAGACTGCTTATCAGGGGTCTAGGTTGAGCGGCCGGGCGCAACTTATGACCGATAGACACTCGTCAATAAGGTCTATCACCAAGCAAGCAGGAATATAATGCCAGGCACCGGACTTGAAATTGCTATCAGAATCAATGCACCACTTTAATGATAGAAAAGCGATAATTTCCTAAACGTGAGTTAAAATATATTTTAGTCCATGACCTCATCCCTTTTTCTTATTCATTTACTTCGTGGGATAATAAACATGATAAGGTATCGGGACCTCGAATATTCACGGATATATGCATACACTACTAGTAGAGAAAATGCGATTCCCAGGTAAAAAGTCAGAAGAAGAAGAAGAAGAAGAAGAAGAAGGAGGAGCGCTCACCGGGAGAGGTATATTGGTTGTCTGACGTTCCGAGTAGTTGTTCCGTCTACCCATCTTCAGAGACTGGAGGGTCAACCTCGCACCTCCCAGTATATGCCTGTCAGCACCGGCTGTCAACCTCGTGTCACCGGTGTCATCACCCCATGCCGATCACCTGTTCTGCCACGTCAGCTTGTGTCGGCCGCGGCGTCCCACTACGGCTCGGTTCACCCCGGTCGTCATCACACCTGCTGACCCCTTGTGCTGCCGCATCAGCCGGGGTTTCACTGTGTTGTGGTCTACCCCGGGAACTATTAGCAGCCAACGGCAATCCACGAACGTTCATTGAACGGAATCTAATGCCACCGAGAACGCGGAACGAAGAGAACTGTCAGCCAAAGTCATGGCGGAGTATTCCGTATATGAAAGGGAGCTCCGAAACCGCAGCTAGATCCCTTGCGCCTCTTGGAATGGGAGTTGCTCACAGGCCTACCTCAACAATCCGCCAGCATGTGATGCGGCCAAAAGACCCCATCCCTAATCGGGAGAAGTCAGCCATTGTCTACCGACTTCAGTGCCGATGCGGGATATGCAACTATTTGGGAGAAACCGGGCGACAGCTACAAACGCGAATGCACGTGCATCAGTTGGCCGTTCGAAGGTTTGACCCAAAGTCAGAGATGGCAACCTATGCTGGGCAGTCAGGGCATGTCTTTAAATTTAGCGCCGCTGAAATTGTGGGCCGAGGCGGCAATCATACCTCAAGGCAGATAAAGGAAGCTTGGATGTCTACCGACTGCTCAGTCAACCGCCACATTAATCTACCGGTCCCCTATCTGGTGTTAAGAGCCTTCCTGGCAGGAGACCGTTATGGCATGGAACATCCGTGGCCACCAACTATCTCGACGACCAACGAGGATGGAGGTAGAGCACGCCACAGTGAAACCCCGGCTGATATGGCATCACATGGGGTCAGCAGGTGTGACGACGACCGGGGTGAACCAAACCGTAGTGGGATGCTGCGGCCGACACAAACTGACGAGGCAGAAGAGGCGATCGGCGGGGAGTAACGACAACGGCGACAGGAGGGAGACACAGCGCACAGCCAGTGTTGACAGGTCAGGAGCAATGGGAACAGTGGCATATAATGGGAGATGCGAGCATGACTCTCCAGTCTCTGAAGATGGGTACACGAAACAACTACTCGAAACATCAGACAACCAATATACCTCTCCCGATTATCACTACTTCTTCTTCTGATATATGTATATACGCACGCACGCACGCACGCACGCACGCACGCACGCACGTACCTTATCATCATATTCCCCAAGTTGCTATGCAACTGCCTGCGAGGGCTCTAAAGTGAGCTCCAGGGCACAATGGAACATCCATGTTCCTTAGCCAGATCGGTGAACACCTCAATATCATAATTCATAGTCCCGATCGCAAACCGACAAAACAACGGACTCGTGGCTCAATGGTAGAGTGTTACACTAAATGACCAAAGGTCGCGGATTCGAATCTCAGGTGATCCACACCCTGATTGGGTATGACTGGCTGATGACGGCTAATAAGCCAGAAATGGCCATTCCGGTCTCCCTTGTCTTTGTCGGTTCCACCTTATCATCATATTCCCCAAGTTGCTATGCAACTGCCTGCGAGAGCTCTAAAGTGAGCTCCAGGGCACAATGGAACATCCATGTTCCTTAGCCAGATCGGTGAACACCTCAATATATATATATATATATATATATATATATATATATATATATATATATATATATATATATATAATGCCATCTCATGAAATTTCAACCCGATTTATGAAACATGTTTTTGATTCGATAAGATTACTTAAGTATGGCCATAATTTTTATTATAATGAAGCGTAATCGCAAGATATTTCAGTTGTGTCAGGATTTCACTATTTCAAAGAGCTGCTTGCGGCCGCCTGTAAAACTATACTGTAAAAATGAATACGTACGCTGTGAGAATTTTCACGTTGAGATTTGATGCCATCATCAGCATCATAATCATTATCACCAACACCACCACCATCACCACCACCACCACCACCACCACCACCACCATCATCATCCTCATCACCATCATCACCACCACCACCACCACCACCACCACCACCACCATAATCATCATCATCATCATATTCTTCTTCTCCTTCCTCTGCACCACCTGATGGGCCTCAAATCCACATTAATTGTCATCAGGCGTTTTTAAGCCCAACAATTTACAAGTAAAGCATGGGCTTATTGTCGTGACGGTAAGGATCGTTGATGAACGCTCATCGATCGCTAACGGGACTCACTCGTCCCGTTCTGCCTTGGGTCTCACTCTTGATCTCCGCCGGCAGCCACACTGCGGTCGCACAGGCAGATCAGCATAGCCAACAAAGACAAGGGAGACTGAAAAGACTAGTTCTGGTTTATTAGCCGTCATCAAACAGTCATACCCAACGCCAGGTGGTGCACCATCCGGGTCTCCAATCCGCAAACCGTTGATTAGACGTTGAGTGTGCGTTCACAATAGATTTACGGGATATGTTTGCCCATTGAGCCCTAACAGGCAGTCGTAAAGCGACCAATGGCGGGTTCAGTTCCCGCAAACGTTGGTTGGCCAGTGAAAAGATAATTAAGCAGTAACGCCTGAATATTTTTTGCCTTCATCCGAATGTTCGTCCCTACCCTCAGGTCGTCAAACTGACACAAGTGTGTCATTGGGATATTCGGTCTTCATTAAAAAAGAACCCGCATTGCCTCGACACATCATCACCCATTCGTACACATGGCAGTGACAAGTGTTGATGATAAAGATGATGGAGACGGGAGTGATAATTTGCGGCTCATTAGAGGCATTTTGACTAGCCGCATTCAACCATCAACACGCATCTTCCAGGAATGCCTTGAACATGTAAGCATATTTGTAAGAAAAACTTACGCCTGAAAATGTGGGGAGATTGAATATGGTAATAAATTATTTGTTTGACAGAAAATCAGACTCGATGAAATCCTGGTATTCGCATCTGACCGATGAAAAGAGATTAACAGGAGAGCCGCGGCGGGGGAGGGATTAAAGTCCCTTCCAATAGTGCATTTGAACACGACGTGTGGCGCGCGCTTGCACTTTTAGTAAGTAAGAAGGAAGCGCATGTCTGCGTGAGTACAACGCAGTTTTTTGCACGTCGGTCGATAACTCCGGCTGTCCTTTATTTAGAGGTCGCGTTCTCTGGTTTTGCTTGCATCATCAACAGGTTTATTGTAATCGCTCTCGCCGCACGTGCGTCATGAAGCCTGCCCAAGGTGAGTCTTAATCAGTGAATGTATTTTAGGAACCAGGGGCTTATCTACGTGGGCTGTGGAGGATTGAAAATAACCCAGAAACAATTTGAACCATAAATATAAGCCGCTAAGTTTGTGCTACTTGAGGGGTTAAGCGATTAACTTGCGTCAGCGGAGATCACAGCAGCTTTTATTGCCATCTAAAAGCCTGTGCCCCATTGGCTCGATGGCCAGACAAACACTTATAGCATCCGAACGTAGTCTATCCGGGGGGTTCATGAATGCGAGGTAGCACGACACTGTTCTACGTTAAATGCTCTCATAGAATTCGTCAGACGCGTGTTCTCGTTACCCCACCCCCCAAGCGAACTCTCCCTCTTTCCTGTCCTCGTCCACCGCACATCCTTCCGTTATCGTCTTCGGCGCCGTCGTCCTTATAACCTTCGCCCCTCTCCTCCTCCTCCTCCTCCTCCTCCTCCTCCTCGTCATCCTCATCATAAATTTCACCCGCAAGTTGTCTTAGATACCAAACAGCGAAAGTCCTCAATATCAAAACCCTGAGAAAAAACCTCAAGGAAAACCCGAAATATTTCCTCCAATACTCATTGAACCTCAATGAGAAACATATGCGAAATCAAGCGAGCGAACATGTTTTTTTACAAACACGTCTCCCAATGGATCAGAATAGGCTGAAAAATGGGAACCTCGTATATTGGACGGGGGAGGATGGCGATGAAACTAACGGGTGGACACCACTTGATTTTGAGTGATTAGTAAGAAAGTGCGCATTTTGTCAGAAAACTTTAAAAATGCCGGAAAATTACCTATCACTAGTTTGCGTTCAGCAGCCACTTTATGCTTTCGATGACAGAAAAAGAGTTAAACAAGATCAGCCTTTAATACCAAAACGAAACCCTTCATCTGCAAATTGTTGGGAGCCACTCATTGGCCGGTGGCGACGACGACGACGACCATCACCACCACGATAGCTCTATTGGTATAAGCGATGAGGTGAGCCCCTGTTCTGGAGAAAGGGCAGCGGTGCTTTGAGGAAAAACTGGTTTATGGTGAAGTATACCGGCATAGCACCAGCTCACTCCGTCTATCTACAGTCGAGCCGACTGACGATGTACTTGGTAGCAGTGAACCACAAAGTTAACTAAGCGGGTAACGCGTAGTACACATGTTCTGATCCTTAATCCCACATGAAGTAGCTTCTTAAAAGGGAGTGCAAACTCTCACATTGAAGAGACCGTCTTTGAAGGTCACACTGACAAGGAGCTTTTGCTATATGACTCTTGCTTCAGGAAGAATCGGGTTCTACAGTTGGGCTGACAACCTCCCAAGCAAATTGCTTGCAACTTGTAAGGACACAGAAGATGCTGCAGTTTACCTACGACTTTAAATGCCCATCGTGTTTAACTATATGGCTTTCGGCCGTGTAAGGTAGTCGCCTTTTCGTGATCAGCACCGACCCTCTGGGGAATTTTCATTCTGAGAATCAAGAGGGGTCTGTGCTTGCCTACCTGTGTGCAACTCTCGAGCGTATTCGACCACACTGGGGGTATTTGAACAACTGGTGAAAATTTCCTCAAGACTACCATGCACATTCAACAGACGGTAAAATGAATCTCATAGGTCTGTCGCGACAGCCAAACTCGAGGGGAGACCTAAGCGTCTACGAACTTCCGGTTTGGTTCTGAGTAGAAAGAGGTGGAGTTGGATACTAGCAGAAAAAGCACTGCGTTCTTGATAATAGGTTGAAGGAAGTTGGGAGCCGGATGAGGGTACACGCCCCCATCGCGAGGGCTGGCCTCAGAGGGGCGTTTGAATCGGCCTTGCATTTGATTGGCCAGTTTAGGTAGTTGTGATTGGTACGCGCGGGCAACGTGGTTTTGCATCAGGCGCCGGGAGTAGGGCCCTGAAACGCCTTCGATATCTAGAGCAAACCATAAAATCGCCTGAGAGCTGAAACGCAAGTCGGGGATCGCCTGCTCAGCTCACCTGTGATGGGGAAGGGAAAACGTGTGCCGGGAGCTGATGTGGCCCTTATTTCTACTCCACCCTGAAAGCCGTGGGATCCGCTCACACATTGAGGCAGGGACGACGCATGATCCTTGGCTGCTGGGCCCATCACAGGCTTAAAAGCTCATGAAATATGCTTTGAAATAGTAAATTATTGCTTGAATAAGTGTGCAGTACTTGGTCAGAAAGAGTTTAATCTCGATTCGTTTCACGCGTAATAACAGGAATAGGACCTACTACTGAATAAGCGCATATTTGCTTTTCATTGTCTCTGTTTTCGTAGGCACTAGTTATTATTCTAAAATATACAGAACAATACTGAACACTTGAAAAGTCTTGCTTAGTGCTTTTTTTAGCAACTGCCTTCCTTTAATCGAAGGAAGGTAGCGAGATGGTGTTAAATTTTTACTTGACGCTGAATTTTATCCATTTTTCACGACTACAGGATGGTGTACGACCGTTCATGTTGCCTTAGAAGTTCAGTCAGAGCCTCCCCACGGGCGGATAGATGGTGATTAGCAATCGATAGTTGAAGAAAATGACGATTTGTTAGTCTGAGATGACCATTTGCAATTTCGTTATCGTTGGTTTGTATTCTTTAGCTGTAGGTCGGAATGAGCTGAGAGCCAAGCCCCAAGATAGGAAATGACCAACCGATGACGCCAAAGAAGTTCAAATGCTACATTCATTGTCACTTGTCATTTCGCCAATAGTTATCGATGTTTAGTATTTCTAAGCATGAATTCCGGGGGATAAACACCGACAAATTGTTTGTCATAAACCCTTTTTAACCAAAGGGAAGACCATCGCGTGAGCTGGCATGAAGATATTTTCGCTTCGAAATCCCATAGCAAACAGTTCACTCTGACCGTAAAATGTATGCGCAATATATTTCCAACTTCTGCAAAACAACCTTCAGCTGCTAATCGTTTGCACAAATAAATAACAGACACATGTTAGTATCTCGCATTGCAAGTATAGTGCCTACATCATAAATGTGATGACAGCATTGGAGACGATCAACTATCCGCAATTAAAATATTACACATTGTGTTTATTTGTCTATCCTATTCCGGAAAATATCCATTATGCCCGCAGAATATGTTTATAATAAGTTTATCGGTTAAAACCTTTACAAAAATGATATAAAATCTACATTACCTTGTGTTCGGGCCGTTTTCTATACAAATAGTTATCCTAGACTAAGGTTACGCATCCGCGAGTGCTTTTCTACGAGTAGAGAATAATTTAAAATCGAGAGTTTTACCAAGCGGAACTTGCCGCGTTTGAAAATCGTTTTTTTTTCGCCATATAACTCAGAGGAAGCGAGGTACACGCAAACAGGCCTCTTGTAGGTCTAAAATTAAAGCTTATTCAATTACAACGATTTTTCGTTTTCGGAATATTCTGTTTTTCTAAAACATTGGTACCTCTTAAGAAGTTAATATTAATTTTATGGTTTAAATTCGCAAAAAGCCTTCCAGTACTGCCGGTTTGCGAGTGATTAGCAACATATCATAACTTTCGGCAACTTTCATGTGATAGAACACGTACTGCGCACTTCAGGTACAAGACAGGTTCTTCATTTTTTCAGACACCGGCGTTGTTAATTCAACGCCACGGAAGTGTTGGTGACCGATCCATCTTAATAGCAGGATGGAAGTTAGAACTTGCCCTTCACTAAGCAACTCACGGTTTAGACCTCTAGGAGACAATTTTCGTAAGGGTAATCTATTAGTGAGAAGTGTTACCGACAGAGAGAGAGAGAGAGACTACAACAAATCGTTTTTTGGTTTACCTGCCGCCATCAGCTGGTTTTACCCAAATGCCAGATGCAGTAACTGAGCTTCACACCAGGATCAGATGGTTACAGAGCATTAGAGTTATACGCTTCACAAATTGCGTCACAAAATTGCCTCCGACGTCACGAAGGAAGGGGGTGACCCAACCCCGGATGCTAAAACATCACGCCTCTCGTGCATACATGCGTATACTCACCAGCTGCAGTCGTTCATACATTTTTATGACGTCCCGTATGACATTGGCTGCGCTGATGTAGACTTGTGTAACTTTCCTTTCAAATACCGAAGGAAGGATGCATGCTCCAATGAAAGCTCCTTCTGCGCACTAAACGCAAGCCGTACATTCTTAACCGAAAGCAGGATTGCCTCAAAAAAATGCCTCGATTAAACCCCGTGCGTGCCCAATAATTTTGCTATACTCTTTTATTAACATCCCACAAATTCGCCAAAAAAACTTTTCTGCAAAATTTAGAGATTGTCGATTAGATCTGAGGTCAATTTAATCATAAAGCAGATCAGTTGATGACTCAGGCCATAGGTTTAATTGTCTGCCTTTTTATGTGAGTACAAGAGTTCCCTGGCAGAAATGAGAAATAACAATAAAATGCGTGTCAGCTGTGATACGTCCGATCTAGAAACGAAATCGCCCACTTGAGCGTGGTTGCTTTGAAAAGTGCACACAGGAGAGAGAGAGAGCAATATTCTGACTGCTTAAGTGTTTATCAACGGTCTGGGTTTGCGTTAACTCAGGACATCTATTACTTTACTCAGACAACTGAACGAGACGGAAGGCTCATTTTCGAAAGAGAAATTTTCTCCAACCAGAGAGAGAGAGAGACTGCAGCGGCTAATTTTTGGCTCATCTGTAAATTACAGCCAGGAAATAGATAGCTGGAATTGGAAACCAGATCAGTTGGTGCTTAGCATTTAAGCCAAGCTATTCGGCTCTGAAATGGGCAAGGCTCTGGGGCCAGACTGTTCGCTCACCTGTCCTGATTGTAGAACGAAAACAGTCAAATCAATTTTGTCTTGTCGAATTAGCTCAAAGCTCTCAACTGCGCCAAATAAACATATATTTGCGTGATCTTTAAATCCCGCTCCAGTGCACGTAAAAATACGAGGCACGCGGTACACTAACAAAAATAATCATAAAAAGGTACTCAGCCGTCACTGAAAAACCGTAAATTGTTACACATACTGTCCGCTGTATCTTTTGTATTAATCAAGGAGTTGGCTAAAGGCAAACCGCTGTTTCATCGACTGCCACTGTTGGGAGTGGCAAATTACTTTCATATCAACTGCATCTTAATCTCGAACAGAATATAAACCAGATTAATATCAATAGTTAAAAATTTCTCAAACCCTTTTTGCAGTTTTTAATTCCATCAGCCTGATTTCGTAAAAAATTAACTGTCAGTTAAACATGGACAGTTTAATATTTTGACAAAGGTATGACAGCAGATTAGCAGTTTTAGAAAAATTGTAAATAATGGACAGGTGAAAATTTGGCTCTTCCACTTTTAGTAAAAAAAGTAACATATGTCGTTGAAAACCCTTCCAGGATTGAAGGTCTGTGCTAACATTTTTGAACCTACCAATATCTTATTATCGTTAATTAGAAACCGAAGAAGACATGCAGAAACGTATATATATATATATATATATATGGCATCCCAAGAAATTTAATTAACTTAAGTTGAGTTCTTTGGGAACAGAATAACTTTATGGTGAAAATTTTCGAATTTGGTGCCCCAGTTCGTCGTCAGACAAATGGGAGATGTACAGAAAACAGTTAACCTTAAATAATGCCTAACAGAACATTCTATGTTTGGCTCAAGTTTGAGCCAATAGACGTCCAGTTTTAAGTTATTCGGTCAATAGTGACTGTTTTCACCTTCACTTGACCTTCAGAAATTTGTAATTGGCATCTAAATCGATATGCCTGTTAATCTATGCCTCATCTGAGTACATTGCCTCCAGGAATTCGCGGCCCTTCCTTGTTGGGCAGGCGCCAATGAGAAAATAAAAGACTTTACAATTACAAATGACGAAATAATGGTTTCATTTGACGTCTTTCCCTCTGGACTTAACAAGGACCTGTACTGCAGAACTCCTACAGGCCTACTCTACCGATGTACTTGCGGAAGTCCTCCTGGAACTCCTCGATATTTGCTTTAAAACAAACTTTTCCTTTGCTGAAAATTATTATCGACAACTAAAAGGCGTCCTTATGGGTTCACCAATTTCCGTTTTTTTTGGCGGAGGCTGTGATGCAGAAACTAGAGGCTGCAGCTCTCCCCAGAATTAACCCGAGATTGTAACTACGTAACGTAGACGATATATTTGTTTTCGTCATAAATATGAACTTGAACCACTCCACAAAAACCTGAACTCCACGTTCCCAGGAATTAAATTCACGCTCGTAAAGATACATACTCCGAGGTCATCTTACATTTTGGGAGTAATCAACCCATGTCTTCATAAACGCAGCTCTGTTAAGAGCTTACTAAGTCAAGCAAAAACTCACTGTTCCGATGAAGAAACATATCGAACAAAAACGAAATACCTTTTCAAATTATTTTCCCAAAATGGATATACTCCTGACTTTGTCCGTCGATACATGCGACGACACCAGTTAAAAGAAAAAGGTATTTCCAGAGCTACGACCTCCAAGGCGTAAGAACAACAAACTGGCGAACCCTCCCGTATGTAAAGAATGTATCTGAGCTCAAGAAATACCATATACAACGTTGCGCACCCAGCTGGTACACCCTAAGGATAGGGTTGGCTATTTCAATAGAAAAGAAGTCCTCTACAAAATACCGTGTACCAGTTGTGATGCAGTTTATTGTGGCCAAACCGGGAAATCTCTATCCACCCGTTTACATGAACATCAGTTAGCGGTGAGGAGACGAGACCACTTATCTCAGGTAGCCATGCACACACTGGACACAAGACACCTATTTGCATGGGAGGATACCCACATCGTTGGCGCCTGCCCACCAAGGAAGGGCTGTGAATTCCTAGAGGCAGCGCACTCAGACGAGACATGCATTAACAGGCATGGCTCAAACTTTAGCCAACCATAGAATCTTCTGTTAGGCATTATTTAAGTTTAACTGTTTTCTGTACATCTCCCATTTGTGTGACGACGAACTGGGGCATCAGATTCAAAAACTTACACAATAAAGTTATTTGGTTCCCGAAGAACTCAACTTAATTATATGTATATGTGTATATATATATATATATATATATATATGATACTCACATATATCATATATATATATATATGATATCCCATATATCATATATATATATATATATATATATATATGAGAAGAAAAAGGCGATCTCAGGGACTATAGGTGTATTGTCCTGACGTTTCAAAAGCAGACAAGCTTCCATCGTCGGAGGTGAGTAGCGTACCGCGTCTCACAGTATTTATAGGAGGTGATAGCCATTTTTGTAACACAGCGTTGATTGGACGGGTTTACTTAAACAGTGTACACGATAGGAGGACCGGGTGGGGGAGTCCTTAATTGGCCTTGGTGTTCTTTGCCGGTATACACACAGGAAATTGTTGTCAGTTGACATATCTCTGGTTGAGGGGAGTGGCCATTGTCTGGGTCCGCATTGACCTCAATTGGCGCCCTGGGTCGATAGTCATGTTTGTGTCCTGAGGGCATTCTCCTCGTCTGTCGGGGTAGTAATTGATGCGGCGGTAATTATGACTGCGCCTTCGTCGGCCCCGAATTGTGGCGTGGTTAGGTGCATATCCGTCCTAGGTTCTCCCACGGTGGAATTCACGTTTGGCCTAATTCCGAGTTTGCTCTTACGTTTGATGAGCTGCGCCCGGAGGGCCTGGTAGGCTGCCGGAAGGGAGACATAACGGTTGATCGACGTAGGCTTCGTGTGCCAGGCTTCAATCGTTTCCCTGGTTACGCGGTCATTTCCTTGACACAGGATTTCGGCGTTTTGGAAGGCGAACGTGTGCCCAGAGTTCGCACAGTGTTCCGCCACCAGGGACAATGGGTCCATTCTCCTCACTGCCAGCAAGCGTTCGGTAACACGGGTCTGCAACCGCTTCCCTGTCTCTCCGACGTAGTTAACTTCACAGGAGTCACATTGGATCCGGCAGATGATGTTTGACGTCTCACCTCGTGGAAGGGGGGCTTTCGGTCTCAAAACTAGATTCCGAATGGTTGAATCCGGTCGATGGGCGATTCCGATCCCCAGTGGTCTGAGAAGGCGGGAAACTGCCTCAGAGACGCCGTCAATGTATGGCAGTGCACGCCAGACTTTTGGTTGTTCTGTTACCAGATTTTGTCTTGGTTTGGCCAGCCTGCTGCGCTCGATGAAGTTACGAGGGAATCCTTTGGCCATGAAAAGGCGCTGGAGGTAGCGGAGTTCTGCCCTTTTGTCGTCCGACTCGCTGCAATGTGTTTCTGCCCTTCTATAGAGAGTTTGCACACAGCTGCGTTTGTGGCACAACGGGTGCTTACTGTGGTAACTTAGGATTTGGCGTGTGTTGGTCGCCTTCCTATAAACCTTAGTTTTAATGTGCCCGTTGGATTTTTGATGGACAAGAACATCCAGGAATGGCAGTTGGTTGTTAATTTCGGCCTCCATTGTGAATTGGATGTCCGGGAAGATGGAATTCAGGACATTATGGAATTCTTTGATCATTTCTCGTTTGATGATGACGAAGGTATCGTCGACGTATCGAGTCCAAAACGTTGGCCTGTAGTTTGCGAAAACCAGAGTCTCAAGCTTTTGGAGAACTGCCTCAGCGATGAAGCCCGAGAGCGGCGATCCCATTGGCGTCCCTCTGATCTGCTCGTACATGGTCCCCTCGAAGATGAAGTACGTCTTCAGACAGAATTTAAAGAGCTGGACAAGATGTCCCCGCTTCACCGACTCGCCTGCATCATCGTACTGCTTCTCAAGCAATTCGCTTACCGTTTTAACTGCTAAGTTCTGCGGGATTGAAGTGAAGAGAGAGGTGACATCAAATGACACCATGACCTCGTCTGCGGTGAGTCGCATCCACGTGAGCCGTTTCAGGAACTGAGTAGCCGAAGTGACCGTTGTGGCTGCGCCCGAGGTGAGAGACTTCAGGTGTCGGAACAACTATTTAGCCAGATTGAATGTTGGTGCACCACGCAATGACACAATTGGACGGAGGGAAATATCGGCCTTGTGTACTTTTGGTAATCCGTAGAACCTTTCTGCGGCCGAATCTGATGGTTTTATAGCCAGTCTTACCGACTTACTTATTACTTTGTTTGTCTGCATACCGTCAAGCGTTTTGTCTAGCTGCATCATCAGCTTCTTCATCGGTTCACCATCGCATCGAAGATATGCCTGTCGTTCTTTCAGCAGGTTGTTGGCCTTTTGAATATAGTCGGTCTTATAAAGACGACTGTAGAACGTCCTTTGTCCGCTTGTAGTATCACAATATTCGTGTCAGCTCTCAGACTCTTGACAGCATCCTGCTCCACTCTAATAATTGCGCGTTGTTTATGCGCCATTACCAAGGCGGTTACCTGTTGCCGAACAAGGTGTTTTTGTTTCATCGGATTCCCCGGTTTTAGTTTGAGAATTGATTCGACTGTGGCAACGAGGTTAACCGGATCGGCGTATGTGGTATTGAAGCAAGCCTCATGACTCAGAACCTTCAGCTGTCCAGGCGTCAACTGTTTAGAGGACAGATTGTGGACTAGGACATCAGTCTCTTCATCAGGTGAGTGGCTTATATTTCGAAGCTTATCCGCCAGATCCGCATCGCGTTTTGCCCGTTATTCTCTGGCTCGTTTACTTATCACATGTCACAAAAATGTAGTTCCATCTTCGCCAATGAGTTCAGCGCACTTTGCAACCGCTTGGCTCAAAACCCCGTTATATTTCCGCAATCGAAGATGGCAGTCCTGGAGGAGCTCCCGTATCATTCGTCTGCCGTTTTGCATCACCCACCGTTTGGCCAGACTTGTGTTCACTGGTGGCCTGTAAGACGAGCTCTTCGGAAGCACGTAGTTGTCAAGGCATCTGTGGAGGAACTGGATTTGTGCGTACGTAGATGACACACGAAGGGCAAAGGTTTCCCAACGTCGTGCTGACTCAAGCGCTTCGCGCCCCAAAATATTGCTGATAGAAGCGAAGATGCGTGTCCCCGGACATAAATGAGAAGAAAAGGCGATCTCAGGGACTATAGGTGTATTGTCCTGACGTTTCAAAGCATACAAGCTTCCATCGTCGGAGGTGAGTATCGAACCACGTCTCACAGTATTTATAGGCGGTGATACCCATTTTTGTAACACAGCGTTGATCGGTGAAGGCTGCATTACCATTGTCAATATTTCCGATCGAAACCGGAAAGACAACGAGCTCGTGGAGCAGTGGGTAGAGCGTTGGACTTCTGCCCAACAAGGTCGTGAGTTCGAGGCTGGGGCGCCTCAGCGCCTGGGTTTGGGTATGGCTGGCTGATGACGGCTAATAAGCCAGAAATGGCCATTCCAGTCTCCCTTGCCTTTGTCGGTTATGTTATTCTGCATATATATATATATATATATATATATATATATATATATATATATATATATATATATATTGTTAATGTGGAACGGAAAAATACAAGGGAGACCGGAATGGCCATTTCTGGCTTATTAGCCGTCATCAACCAGTCATACCCAATCCCAAGTGTGGAACACCTGGGATTCGAACCCGCGACCTTTGGTATTTGAGTCGAACGCTCTACCATTGAGCCACGGGCTCGTTGCTTTTGTCGGTTGCGATCGGGAATATGATGATAGTGTGTGGCTCACCGATCTGCTTAAGGAACATTTATGTTCCGTTGTGCCCTGGAACTCAGACTAGAGTACTCACAGGCAGTCGCATAGCGACATGTAGCATATGTTGTTAATGTGGAACCGACAAATACAAGGGAGACCGGAATGGCCATTTCTGGCTTATTAGCCGTCATCAGCCAGTCATACCCAATCCCAAGTGTGGAACACCTGGGATTCGAACCCGCGACCTTTGGTATTTGAGTCGAACGCTCTACCATTGAGCCACGGGCTCGTTGCTTTGTCGGTTGCGATCGGGAATATGATGCTAGTGTGTGGCTCACCGAACTGCTTAAGGAACATTTATGTTCCGTTGTGCCCTGGAACTCAGACTAGAGTACTCACAGGCAGTCGCATAGCGACATGTAGCATATGTTGTTAATGTGGAACCGACAAATACAAGGGGAGACCGGAATGGCCATTTCTGGCTTATTAGCCGTCATCAGCCAGTCATACCCAATCCCAAGTGTGGAACACCTGGGATTTTAACCCGCGACCTTTGGTATTTGAGTCGAACGCTCTACCATTGAGCCACGGGCTCGTTGCTTTGTCGGTTGCGATCGGGAATATGATGCTAGTGTGTGGCTCACCGAACTGCTTAAGGAACATTTATGTTCCGTTGTGCCCTGGAACTCAGACTAGAGTACTCACAGGCAGTCGCATAGCGACATGTAGCATATGTTGTTAATGTGGAACCGACAAATACAAGGGAGACCGGAATGGCCATTTCTGGCTTATTAGCCGTCATCAGCCAGTCATACCCAATCCCAAGTGTGGCACACCTGGGATTCGAACCCGCGACCTTTGGTATTTGAGTCGAACGCTCTACCATTGAGCCACGGGCTCGTTGCTTTGTCGGTTGCGATCGGGAATATGATGATAGTGTGTGGCTCACCGATCTGCTTAAGGAACATTTATGTTCCGTTGTGCCCTGGAACTCAGACTAGAGTACTCACAGGCAGTCGCATAGCGACATGTAGCATATGTTGTTAATGTGGAACCGACAAATACAAGGGAGACCGGAATGGCCATTTCTGGCTTATTAGCCGTCATCAGCCAGTCATACCCAATCCCAAGTGTGGAACACCTGGGATTCGAACCCGCGACCTTTGGTATTTGAGTCGAACGCTCTACCATTGAGCCACGGGCTCGTTGCTTTGTCGGTTGCGATCGGGAATATGATGATAGTGTGTGGCTCACCGATCTGCTTAAGGAACATTTATGTTCCGTTGTGCCCTGGAACTCAGACTAGAGTACTCACAGGCAGTCGCATAGCGACATGTAGCATATGTTGTTAATGTGGAACCGACAAATACAAGGGAGACCGGAATGGCCATTTCTGGCTTATTAGCCGTCATCAGCCAGTCATACAAATCCTTAGTGTTGGAACACCTGCGATTTGAACCCGCGACCTTTGGTATTTGAGTCGAACGCTCTACCATTGAGCCACGGGCTCGTTGCTTTGTCGGTTGCGATCGGGAATATGATGATAGTGTGTGGCTCAACGATCTGCTTAAAGGAACATTTATGTTCCGGTTGTGCCCTGGAACTCAGACTAGAGTACTCACAGGCAGTCGCATAGCGACATGTAGCATATGTTGTTAATGTGGAACCGACAAAATACAAGGGGAGACCGGAATGGCCATTTCTGGCTTATTAGCCGTCATCAGCCAGTCATACCCAATCCCAAGTGGGGAACACCTGGGATTCGAACCCGCGACCTTTGGTATTTGAGTCGAACGCTCTACCATTGAGCCACGGGCTCGTTGCTTTGTCGGTTGCGATCGGGAATATGATGATAGTGTGTGGCTCACCGATCTGCTTAAGGAACATTTATGTTCCGTTGTGCCCTGGAACTCAGACTAGAGTACTCACAGGCGGTCGCATAGCGACATGTAGCATATGTTGATAATATGGAACCGACAAATACAAGGGGAGACCGGAATGGCCATTTCTGGCTTATTAGCCGTCATCAGCCAGTCATATCCAATCCCAAGTGTGGGAACACCTGGGATTCGAACCCACGACCTTTGGTGGTTTGAGTCGAACACTCTACCATTGAGCCACGGGCTCGTTGCTTTGTCGGTTTCGATCGGGAATATGATGATAGTGTGTGGCTCACCGATCTGCTTAAGGAACATTTATGTTCCGTTGTGCCCTGGAACTCAGACTAGAGTACTCACAGGCAGTCGCATAGCGACATGTATCATATGTTGTTAATGTGGAACCGACAAAGACAAGGGAGACCGGAATGGCCATTTCTGGCTTATTAGCCGTCATCAGCCAGTCATACCCAATCCCAAGTGTGGGAACACCTGGGATTCGAACCCGCGACCTTTGGTATTTGGAGTCGAACGCTCTACCATTGAGCCACGGGGCTCGTTGCTTTTGTCGGTTGCGATCGGGAATATGATGATAGTGTGTGGCTCACCGATCTGCTTAAGGAACATTTATGTTCCGTTGTGCCCTGGAACTCAGACTAGAGTACTCACAGGCAGTCGCATAGCGACATGTAGCATATGTTGTTAATGTGGAACCGACAAATACAAGGGGAGACCGGAATGGCCATTTCTGGCTTATTAGCCGTCATCAGCCAGTCATATCCAATCCCAAGTGTGGACCACCTGGGATTCGAACCCGTGACCTTTGGTATTTGAGTCGAACGCTCTACCTTTGATCCACGGGCTCGTTGCTTTTTCAGGTTTGCGATCGGGAATATGATGATAGTGTGTAGCTCACCGATCTGCTTAAGGAACATTTATGTTCCGTTGTGCCCTGGAACTCAGACTAGAGTACTCACAGGGCAGTCGCATAGCGACATGTAGCAAATGTTGTTAATGTGGAAACCGACAAATACAAGGGAGACCGGAATGGCCATTTCTGGCTTATTAGCCGTCATCAGCCAGTCATACCCAATCCCAAGTGTGGAACACCTGGGATTCGAACCCGCGACCTTTGGTAATTTGAGTCGAACGCTCTAAAATTGAGCCACGAGCTCGTTGCTTTGTCGGTTGCGATCGGGAATATGATGATAGTGTGAGGCTCACCGATCTGCTTAAGGAACATTTTATGTTCCGTTGTGCCCTGGAACTCAGACTAGAGCCTCCACAGGCAGTCGCATGGCGACGTATAGCATATGTTGATAAAATGGAACCGAAAAAGACAAGGGAGATCGGAATATTCATTTCTGGCTTATTAGCTGTCATCATCCAGTCATACCCAATCCCAGATGGGGGACACCTGGGATTTGAACCCGCAAGCTTTGGTAATTTGTGTCGAACGCTCTACCATTTGAGCCACGGGCTCGTTGCTTTGTCGGTTGCGATCGGGAAATATGATGATAGTGTATGGCTCAGCCGATCTGCTTAAGGAACATTTATGTTCCGTTGTGCCCTGGAACTCAGA
>WEDG01001906.1:0-11182 GCA_017591395.1 Schistocephalus solidus | reverse complement strand
TGTTACGTATTGCTATATCCGACAAATGTATGAACGCCTTGCAATTGCATAAACAGAACGATGGCTTTTGTTCAGATGCTCGTTTCAGAAGGTTCGTTCAGAGGCAGTTGCTGTTAAATGTCTTACAGTGTAAGCAAAGTAGATTTATTTACAGCTATTTTACCCCAAAAATTTGAAAAAACACAAAATATGTCATGCGATTCAAACTTGCCATCAAATCTCCTAAATGTGTAGGCCAGTGCCACATTGTTCATTTCAATTTTTGTTCCTAAAAAGGTTTTTTTACAATTAAAAAACGCTTCTAGATTAAATAATTTTATTTTTATGTAGCAGCTTCTGTCTTCTAAGGAGAGATTGTTGAATGTAATTCTTACATCTGAAATCCAGTTAACGGTCGTAAATGTGTCGTAGGAATTACCTTAAGGCTTAGTAAAGCGGGACTAGCACAGTGTGAAATGCCGATTCTCTCGACCGGATGCCGTCCTGACTTGACGTTAAGCACTCCCAATCGCAGCCGACTGAATGCAACACCTGTGGCGTAGATAATAAAAGCCTTTGACTTGAATTTTACTAGCCCACTGAAGTGTACCTCAACTCTAGGGTGTGCCAACACCTGCATCGTGTGATTGACTGCCTGATGAGAACAAATTTGCCAAAAATTATCGTTCTGTGCTTATTCGCATCAGCTTTGAATAGTTCGACATCTCTGTCAAAAATGTGTAATTACCTGCTTCACCCATTCAGCCATTGAGGGATTCCCTATTCAATCTGAGGCTCCAAATGTTGCAGATTATTTACAGTCGTTTAAGCAAATTTCGCTTTCATGTCTAACTTAGTTATCGTACAAAGGCACTCTTTTGCATCACGCAGATAAGGAAATATAAATTTATTTTTAGTCCAGGTTGAAGAAGTTCTATCAGGAAAAAGTGCTCTGACATGAAATAGCTAGAAACGATTCGCTGACTCACGTAGACGATAAAGTAAATCTGCTTATTGAAAAGACACGGGGTCAAAGTTCTCCATTCTGCTTTAGTTAAATACCCCAAGCATTACATGCCAGTGTGCATGAAATTCACTTTTGTTCTCAGATGCGTCGTGGACGTAGTCAGCCATAGAAAACTTTTACTTAAACTGATAAATTTAATTGCGTCTACAGAAATTCCTGCCTCCGATGTTTTTGGAAGAAAAACAGCACACTCGTACTTTTGACCAATGCTACCCTGAATGGAACCCATGCCAAGCAAGAAACATACACTGAAGGGTGAAAGAAATTAACCGTAGAAGAAACCAAGCAGCACTTTATCGGCTAATTTTATTTCATATTGCACAGTTAATGGTTTCCATTATACTGATGGCATATAAACAACACGGATCGTCAGAAAAGTTTCAAAATTGTTAATTATAAGCCATGAGGCACTGCATGAAAATGTCCTTAGTTTAGCTAGTTTATATTTCGACGCATATTAAGATATCCTCAGTAATGCATTTTGACCAGTGCCAGTTTTGCACCCTGCTTAAAATAATATGCTGACTTACAGGCCACCAAAGAACGACGTTGGACATTCTGAAAGAAAACAAGCCGTTAGTTACCTTACCAAACACTACGGTTAAGGTGACTCAGCTCGATAACGCATCAAGCATTCAGAGTAAGAAAAGTTAAATTGCAACAATATGAAAAACAATTACCTAAATGAAGCTGTAAAATGATCGGTTGAAATTTACTCGAATGTAAAAATATATTATATCTCTCTTTATCTTCCAGATCCTGCAACTTTGATATTCTGCCTGTGGCAGTTTGCAAGCAAGGTACAGTAGAGAATGGAAAGACTTCTATCGCTTACAATACTAAACCATTATTTAAATTATATATTTAAACGATTTTATGCTTCGAAGATTTTGAATGATAAACATATTGTACTGTATATAAAACCCTATAATCTATTTGGATACTAATAGAATATTTAGAATTATAATCATTGACACACAGCGTGTCCTGAATAGCCTCAAAATATTCATGAAACCGCGAACACAAGCGGAGCTTTCCTTCATGAAAGACAAATCCTCGCCAAAAGGATTGTATGGGTTTTACACTGTTGCGTATGGAAGGTTCACAACGTGTCCAGCATAGTACAAATGCGTCAGCAAACAATATTTTGAACTGCTTTAGGGCAAGTAGAAGATTAACATAAAGTGCGTCTCACTGAGTGCAGATAAAAACTATCGACGGTTGCGCTAGCACGTGAAAGTGGCAGCTTTACTCTCTCCCTTGCCGGGGCTCAGTTTCGAGTTCCACCACTCGACATTGTTCGGTCTACCGAATGTCATAATCTCGCGTCAAGCCCCAAGATTCTGGCATTCAATTGGTTACGAAACCACAATCAACTATCTTTCACGTGCTTACGTGGAACTGTGGGAGTAGAGCAATAGCGTAAATGACGGTCACCGCGGCCGAATGGAAGTATTATTAATATACCGAAACTGTTCGACGGTTCGAGTGACGGTTCGAGTGAGAATTGCGAACTTTGAAAAAATGGTGTTTGACATGGACTTCTTCATAATATTTTCTGTTTAATAAACTGGGTCTTTAACGTGTCTCAACGCTTAAAAGAGCTGTGCTACACATGCGGTATTTCATTTCAGACGGCTGTCAAAACGCTATTTCATGGTCCGTGCTCAGATTTCTACAAAATTTTTCCAGATAGTGCGAATTCAACGCAATGTAAGCTGTACAATCATGTAGCAAAGCAGGTTGCTTCTTTTTTATCTCTTCTTTCGAAAGTTTAACAAAACTGCCTTCATTTTCACAGTAAATCCAGTTCCACGTAAGTAAAATCACCTTTATTGCCCAATTAGACACTAATACCTCTACTGAACACAGACGAACCGGTGGATATTCTAACATTTTTTAAATTTTTAGCTACAAGGGAGACAGTCGCCATGGGTATGTAGTCATTATTTAAAAATATTATGATGCATTTAATGCGTTTCGAAATGTTCATTTGAGCTAACAACAAAAGAGCAGCAGGAAACCGAGATCGTCAGATATATGTGCAACGTTTCTGAACCCTTCGATTCCTGTTAATTTGCCTTAGTTGGAGAAATGCGTTAGCTTTAACATTCCACCTTAATTCAGGACCCAGTTTAATGACGAATAATGTCTCTGTGACACAGAAAAGGCTTATTGAAAGAAGTGCATGACACTGCAGCTATGAGAGGTATTTATTTGAAAACATATTTCATATTGGTAACTTGAAAATATAAAAGGAGCAATACGGAAGTGGGAATGTTTGAAAGATAATTTGCATATTTAAGAATTATCAGACACAAATCATGGACTGAAGCTCACCAGATGTCACCTGTTCCGTTAAGATCGTTTTATGTATCACGAGTTTGACAAGGCGGAGAACCTGACAGATGCCGTGTTCTACTGGATTATCGATACAAGAAACTTTACTATTGAAAGCGTAAGTAACCATTTTATGTTAACGCGAAGTGTTTGTCTTAATTCCTTAGAAGAAAATTCCTTCAATTTAAAGAAACCGCAGAACAGCCCCGTTGAGCGTTATTTTGGCCATGTTGCACATGCTATTGAATGGAAGTCGCCCTGGTTGACTTCAAATTTTTATCTCTGTTTCTTTTCTTAATGGAGGACGCAGGTCGTCTGCATGTTAAACCTAAACTAGGAAGTCCTGCCTCCTATTAGCTGGTTTATTACTCAAAGGTATTCTCACTAACCGGGACGAAACAATGAAATTCTCTCAGGTCGAAAATTGTTAGTCGGTTGACTTGAACCGGGGACCTGTCGCATTGGCATTGTCAGCCGTTAGGTTGACTATGTCTCATCGAAATTCTTTATCGAATGCAGGTTACATCTCACTGACGAATATACGTTGTACGTGCTAGCGGCACAGTTTTTATTTATTTTGATGGAAACTGCCTATATTCTCCTCCATTACTGAGTGGTATATTTTTGCAAGCCGTTTTAGTGTGCAGAATGCAGAAAACTACAAAGAAAATTTATATGTTAATCAAATGTGGCAGCTTCGAAGTAACAGCAAAAGAACAACTTTACTCGATGACTTTTCGTTAAGCTTTCGCAGATTATCGAGATTTATTTGCAAAATTGAAATTTGACTGATTCCCAATAGATCATATATATTTTAGTCCTAATGCGGAGATTGCTGTCGCAGTTTATTGTTTTCTCAAGAAATGGAAACTTTCGAATCTCCGAATATTACTAAATTTCATTTGGAATATAGGGTTTGCCTTTGTTTTGTTCTATTTTCTCACATTCCGCTCCGCAGTAGGTTGACCTCACATTCACCATACGCCCGAGTTACCAGCCTGCCTACACCCACCGTACAAAATCCAATGTGAAAATCAGTTTCTTTTTGAGAATCAATAACAATTTATAATTTCACTTCCTCCAGCTGATGGGGTACATATGCGAAGCGTACACAAAGCTCTAGGCGCAAAGTCAGAAGAAGAGAGTGGGAATATCTAGCTGTTTTATTCTTTTGCTTCTTTTTCTACAAGGAACGGATAAAATAGTTCTTTTCAATGACGTATTTGTTTGATGTTTCTGGTTAGAGTTTTGAGGTATATTTTTTATTAAATTTAGTTCGAGTGCTTCGATTATCATTCAGTCATTTGCTCCAGCAGTAATGCAACCAATCCTTGTGGTAAGTAAATATTGTATAGGGTTCGATTTCCTACAAGCAATATTCCTGCAATATTTATATGTATAAATTGTAGGAAAAGGATGATTTTAATGACATTCAGAAACAAGGAGCCTTCTTTTCCTGCCATCTTCAGTGAAACAGTGTAACCGTATGCGACATGCAGTTGAACGTTTTGCTGCGTATGCCAGTAGGATTCATTTTTCGAACTGTGAATATGCAATTTGGTTAAAGGGCCCAAATCCACCTGAAATGAAGCTGCCTTCCACTGACTTCAAAGTACATGCAACGCAGTTCTTACAGAGAGGCTATACAATTCTGACTTTTGCCTTGAATTTGACGGAGGAAGTTTGAGTGCTAGTTTGCATGTGTATGTTGTGAATGTAAAGATTCCTATAAATAGGATTATACAACAGAATAATCCGGCCGCGCTTTGGGGCGCCACTTGGGTACGCTTTGCGGTATATGCAGAACGGTCTAAGTCTGCAAATCAAGTTAGCAAAACAACCCTGTTTTTTGCCGATTTAGGGGTTTACATTGTTATAATGAATGTTAGATGTATGCAAGTGACGGGGTACAGAGCATGAAAGATAATGATCTCCTTTCTAGAATTTATTTACAAGGACAACATGGCCATCTTTGTTCACCACCTGCACAGCGAGTCCGATTGTGGTGCCGGTGCACGCTGTGATATTAATGGAAGATATCTCAGCATAAAGGGCACAGCCTCCTCTGGTATGTTTGTACGCATTTCGTACTATGCACATAAAGTACATTGTTTTTTTTTCAAAAAGGTACTCGGGAACAGTGGTTGTTATTTCTAATGTAAATCTTTAAAGTTCAAGAAGATGAGTTGAGTCACGAAGCAGCAGTTGCATGGAACGAATCTTTGGTGCACAATCATCCATCTAGCCACTGTTAGTTATGCAAATCGGGAGACAGCACAAAGGAGGGTTTTGGGGACACCACGCGGTAAATAGTTTAAAGGTAATGTCATAGGCTGAAGGATGGCCAATCAGCACAATGAATCCTGACCCCACATCCATGACCCTCACTGTTTGCTTGTTGTGCGCATGCGGCATACGATCAGAACAATATGGGCAACGTAGTCTGCCACATCTTGACAATACTTTAACATTCCTTGAATTTGGATCATTATCACCTCGAATAATATGGTTTAACATTTCCTGTACAAAATGATATAATATAGATTTATTTTTAAAAAGCTTCTACAAACGAAACGGCTACGGATGGATCACACCTGAAAGATCAAGGTTTGTATAACTTTTAGCGGCCGGCCTGTATACATGGGAAATACTGCTTTTTAATGGCACTAAAATAAAACGAGCTCATTACCGTTCGCACCTTGTTCTTTTCGTAGCATTAAAAAGTGTTTGAACGAATTTATAGTCAGTGGGCACCCCGATGAGCTTTCTGGCCATAGTTGGAGGCTTCTGAAACTGGCAAATAGACAATTAAACATCAGACACGAAGATACACCTGTGTTGATTTAAAAGGTTACGAGCACTCTCACACTTATCCCTGCATGTCACCCTAAGGAGAAGCATAAGGATGGCTGTAATTTCGACCCTATTAAAAACAAGTGTTGCACTGTGTCATCTCGAGGCCAACAAACGAATGGATTATGTTTGCCTGAACAAAAAAGAAAGCTGTTAGTAGTCATATGCTCAAAGCGCATATAACAGGGTGTTGAGAGCTCGGCTTTCTCCTCTTTGCATTGGTCAGGTTCACCGTAGAGTGACTAAGATTTCTAAGGTTATTATGTGGGCATAGTTAAGTTTGCTTTAATAACAGCGGTTTCAAGTGTCACATAGGAAATATGAAACAGCTTAAGAAAGGTACATGCAGTTCACACTACTTGCAAACCGTGCATGCGCAACAGTGGCAAAAATTCATTAAATCGTTAAATTTCCTAGACGAAGACGGAAAGTCTCCTTAGTCAAGAACACTATCACTTAACTGATATATTACGCTTTCCAGCTATAATCCCGCGAATCTTGAGAGGGAAAATTTAACGGCTGATTTCGATGTGCCAATTTCTATTAGCATTATTAAATGTTTAAGCAAAAATAGTCATTTTAAGAAAGAACATAAGTTTTACTCGTCCATTTCCTCGGTTACGCCAAAACAGCCAGCATCATGGCAGAAAGATAGAAGTTAAGCGCTATAAAGAGGGTTCTGTATACACATTAATTACTAGATAGGTTTCCACGCACCCACCAAAATTGACCACTAACCTTCTCATTGCAGCTTCTTGTACATAACGCACAAGGTTTTTGTGACTAAAAATCTGAGGTATTAATATCACGAATTCATTACGATTGTTGGTCATTGGCATGATAAGCACTCAGCATCATGGTCAACCAAGACCACCACTAGAATCAGGATTCTTTTGAAGAGCGCTCGCAATCTGACTTTTTACTCTGCCCGGGCAGCGTAGCAGCAGTTAGCAGCAGATGGGGAATATCGTAAGCTTTGGTTGGACTGAGCACAGAGAATCATGACTCGAGTAACCCGCGGCTCACGTGGTTGTAATTTCCTACGTGAAATGTATAACCAGAAAGACGCCGGCTAGTTTCATTTTAAATTTCAGCAAATGATGCTGTTCGAGGAGCACGAAGTTATCATCCATATACGTTAGCCGGAACTCTAGTCTGAAGCACTGAAGCACCAGTGAATTCTACCGTTGTGGAACTGCCTTGTGTACTAAGCACGGGGAATGATTATGCCATTAACTCTTTGCTTACGTGGTTGTCATCTGCGTCGAGGATTTCATTCTCTTGGAAAAAGATGATGTTGCTGAGGAATAACCTACCAAAGGTGACTATAATGTCTCAATCTGCGGAGACAGTTAAATACTGGGTAGACGTTATATGCTGCAGTGCCACCTTGGCTATGTGACTGTTACCTTCAAACAACAGCGTACTACGTGACGCCATCAACATTCACTTGACTGTACATTCTTCCTACTGTTTCTACATCTTGAGCAATTTAAGGGACAAGTAGGTAATTCAAACATTCCGATCTTTAACGGAACTCACTCGTGCTGCTCTGCCTTTGGACACTCGAGTCCCGCAAGCAGCCGCATAGTGGCTATTAGTAGTCGTTAGTGCAGATTAAAAATGTCAAAAAGTGAAAGGAGATAAGAATGGTAATTTCGGGCTCCTCAACCGTCATCAGATAGTCATACCCAACCACAGTCATACCCAAACTCAATTCTTTGTTACACCAGTCCCACCACACCTTCAAATTTTGTATTCGTTAAAGCAACTTCGATTTGTGCCTCAATATGTTGTCCGGTTAAAAATAATTCATTTTACAAATTCCGTCAGATTAGTTTGGATAGACTAAGCAGCCCAATCGTGCGCAGCGGCTCAAACGAAGCCAAACGCGCACCACTGAAACACCATGAAGAAAGTAAAAAAGACTGTTGTTATCATTTTTTAATAAGCTCGAAATAAAAGAATTATACTCAAAAAATGAATTCGAAGAATTGTCACAGGAACATCCCCTATTACTAGTGGAGTGCTACAGGGCACCATCTTATTTTCCCTTCTTTGTCTCATATACATTCACGACCTGCCAACCCTATCGACCACAGCCAAATCTTTCCTTTTAAAACCGACATCAAGTAGTGCAAATTCGAAGAGTTGTCACAGGAACATCCCCTATTACTAGTGGAGTGCTACAGGGCACCATCTTATTTTCCCTTCTTTGTCTCATATACATTCACGACCTGCCAACCCTATCGACCACAGCCAAAACATTGCTGTATGCAGACGACATAAACCTCACGCAGTGCTTATGTAAAGATGAATCTATTTAACACTCTTGTATCTTGCGAAGTTAAGTGGCGATTATTTGCTGATTCCTTCAGTTTGGACGGATTAGATTAATTTTATTTTCTGGAGGGGGTTGATTTCAAGTCTGTGGAAACAACCAGTGGGCAGTCGAGTGTACTGTCGGTGGCTACAGTGGGGTCCAGAAAGAATGAGTTGGGGACATCAGCATTTGCAAGAAAAGCGTACTGGCTATCCCTGTCGGCCCTAGGTTACGGGATCAGCATCAGGAATTTCCACATGTTCACCCTTAGCAATGGGGTTCTAACAGGGCCCCGTCGGTTTTAGCAGCGATCCCGTGTGGGCCACACCTGCATCCCATTGGCGTTGCCGAAAACGGCAAAATCGTACAACTTCGCAACAAATGTGTGTGAATCTAGGTTTTTCAGCTTCTGCATCGAGTGTCTCGTTCATTGTGCGTGCACTATAACTGCAGGTGCCACATGAGTAGGCGGTTAGTCAAGTCAAGTCAAGTCAAGTTTAATAAGGGAAAGATAGGCAAACGCCTTTGAACTCCCTCTTGGTTACAGTATGGCTAAAAAGCCTCTGGTACATCATGAAAATTTTAAAAGTTGGTTCACATAATAGCGTGCGGAAAATAAGCAGCTGTTGGCTCATCGAAAAGATTAAACATAAATGTGTACTCGCATATTACGAGTAGTATGAGTACATGATATTGTTGGTGACGAGATTCTCGTGAGTGAGGCATTTGCGAAGAGTTTGAGCTAATAAAAATGCTATAAAAAAATGGTACTGTAATATAGAAAGTAGTATTGTCATATAAGAGTGTTATTCAACTGGGACGTGACTAAGAAGATCTGGGGATATTATAGTGGGCACTGCTATACTGGTCCAGGTTTTTCTTAAAAGCTCAACGGAAGTAGCCATAACAAACATTCAGAGGCAGAGCATTCCAAGCGTCGACCGCTCTCTTGGAAGAAGAACTTTCGTGTATCCAGTCTGGCCCCAGTTACACGTGGTTTGGTGGATGTCCTCTCAAGTTCGTGGTTGTTGCTAACTGGAAGAAGTCTCCAGGTGCGAGGCAGCAGCCCTGACCGCACATGATACGGAATGTTTGTATCAGGTCACCTCGTAGCTGCCTGTAACTCAAGGGAAAGAGATCAAGGTTAGCTAATCGGGTTTCATAGGGTAATGAGCCCTGTCCAGTCACAAGTTTGGTTGCACGCCTTTGAACCTTTTCGAGGATATTGAGGTCTTTTCGCGTTCCAGGGTCTCCAAGCTTGGATAGCGAAACTCAATTGCGGCCGCACAAAAGTTCGAAAAGACTTTGGCAAAGCAGTCTTCATCAAAGGCAGAAAGCCCGCTTGACAAGGTACAGGGCTGACATCGCTGACTTTGGCTACCTTTGAACAATGCAGCGAGGGGTTTAAAGGGAGCGCGAGATCCACACTCCCAAGTCCTTCTGCGCGTCAACTTCTTGCAATGGTATACCATTCAGGTAGTAATCCATGAGGTTCGGAGTGCTAGTTCTACCGACTCGTAGAATAGTGCATTTTTTCTCATTGAGACGGCAAAAGCCAGTCCTTAGGCGTGGTCTGCTTGTTAGCGTGTCGAACTTAGAACTAAGCTCTACAAAATTATTGAATTATCCATCCTAAAGTATTCAGAAACGCTTTACTACACTTTTATCAAAGTGCGATGGCCCCCCAGGTTCATATTTTGAAATGTACAATAAATAGAGACTTCGACCACTTTGGTCCAGGACACTCCAAAATGGTCTCAACGTCCCCTTGAGCAAGGTATGCTCTACATAATTATGTTAGCAAATAACAAACGCCTACGAAAAACTAGACACAACGAAGATACCATAAGAATTCCCAAATTCAGAACTTTACAATGATCAAACTTCTACTCCGCAAGATAAAGCGATCATATTGAATGTCCCCTTTAACACTTTTTAAAAAATGAAAACCAAGTTTAATTTAAAAGAAAAAAATAAAAAGCTTTCTCATACAACAATACACAAAGGGGTAAATATATATGAAACTTCAAATTAGTTCATGAACAAATAATATTGGACAAAATTGATGTGATGTCGCTAGCCACCGGGAAACCTTAGGTTTTAAATAGAAAAAACACTCATATTCGACGCGAAAACAATAACTCCTACAAATATGACTGTAGTTTATTTTAAAAATCCTAAACATTTGCGCTTTTTCTCTATTGTCATATATGACTACTGCCATGACTTGGTCCATATGACGCAGGAAAATTCTAAATATAAAAGCGTATAAATAAGCCGAGTCGAAGTTATGTTTTAAACACATGCAATTTAGGTCACGTTGACTAACCGTTACCATTCTTGCCGAGGGAGGCCTTCAGGCTCCGTTTGTGGAGTCTATCGTAGGCTTTTTAAAAGCATTTTAAATGCGGTTCTAGGGTCCATTTATCAGCGTTATGGGTAACATTCCATTTTTTGAACACGTTAATGGTACCTGCGATGAAGTAATGAATGTGGCATAGCTTACCCCAAATTCCATCGAATGTAAAGGCTCTTTGTCTTGATCGCCATGGCATCGCATAGAGGGCGGCTTCGTTGCACTTCCAGCGTATGCCAGTCTTTTTCGCGCAAATACACGCATGAGAACGTAGTGAATGGATGTCGGTACACCAAGAACAATC